>LKNJ01006828.1:0-15139 GCA_002120245.1 Maccullochella peelii
CAGAACTACCATGTAATAAATATAAATATTTTATATATATATATATAGAGGTTGTGTTGTGTTCGTGTTAGCTGCTGCGATCGTCTCGCCACACTTGAACTACAAACAAGTGCAAACCAGCGTGGATCTGCTTCGCCTCTGTCTCATTCTCAGATGTTGTTCCTGTTCATTCCACAGAGTCCGTCGCTGCAGCATCTGGTATACTGATTCACGTGCTTTACTTTGAAGTGATGCGCACGCTTGGTGTGAACGTAACAAACTGTCCCAAACGTCCCCTGAAATTAAAAACACCTTCTTCCATGTTGTTCCCTCGTGTTGCTGCTTCCTGATCTGCCGTCTTATCGCACGCCAAAATCCTGGCAACAAATTAATTTCCACAAAGTCCCATCCAGTCAGATGTGACATTCTGTGTGGTCTGAAAGTTTCAAACCACAGAAGAAGACTCTGATCTCTGATCTCAGAGCTGCTTCATGGGACCTTTAAAGTCTAACATGTTCCCTGCAGAGACTAATTCTTACAAACTAGAAACACTGGAGTTAAAGTGTATAATCTGAATGTGTTTATAAGAGCTAACATGGTTTGAATCCTGTTTCTGATATCAATAACTGTTGTGTGACATTAAAAAGTTTAAACAGCTTAAACGTATTTTACTAACCTCAGTTAACTTCTTCCTTGTGATATTATAGAGTCAAAGTTCCAGGAGAAATTTCCTTCAGGGTCGACACGCCTTTATGAGGACAGTTTGGCCTGCAGTAAAGAAAAACACTTGTTAGTGAGGAAGGTGTTTAAATTCATTATTAAAGCTTCTGCAGAGCAGGACAGGTCGTTAACGTTACCGTCTCCTGTCAGTTGTGTAAATCTCCGGTAATGTCGGTGAATTCCAACGCTGTGTATCTCCAGGACTAACTGTGCTCCAGATGTTTTTCTGTAAGTCGGCGCAGTAAATTACTGCCGTCTGCAGCCAAACCTTTAGGAAGGTAAAGAGCCTGGAGGAAACTCCCCTCTCTAATCTCCCACATTAATCACTTTCTCTGTGTGTTCTCCAAATACCTGACAGTCTCAGATTCACTCCACGCTGCACAAAATGTTCGTCTGATAAGTCCTGAAATGTATTTTTTTTTAAATGAGTGTTGAAATATGACATTAAGATGATGAATGTTGTTTTTTACGTTTCTTGCATTTGCATATTTGCCAGTCCATGTTTCGAACCTCACTCTCTAACTCTGAACATGTTTTAATTGGAATTTACATCTAAAACAATGTCATTATTTCTTCTTATGTCCGAAAAACAAACATTTCCATTACAGTTTACAAGACCCAGAGCTTGATTCCAGAGAAACACTTTTTGCAGTGTGACTGTAACCACCACATATGTTGAGCACGTGGTGGTTCCATGTTTCTGAGAAAGAAAGGTCTGACATCCTGTGTTTATGTACCTGTTGCGTTTGCTCCTGCAGCGAGGAAGCACACGAAGCAGGACTCGACCATGAACGAGGAGTGGAAGAGCATGTTTGGATCTCAGGAGCCGCCCTCCGCCCAGCCCGCCACGGTAACACCACCGCTGTGACCCTGTGCCTGGAGCAGCTGTGGTGGAGATTTATTGGTGTTTACAGTAATTGGGTGTGTCTAGGACTGCTGCTGCGTATCCAGAGGCACATTCACACCAGCGCTCTTTACCAAAAGGGTTTTATTACCCTAAATGTGTTAATAGGCTTTTTTGGGGCACATGCTCAAAGCCATTTTGGTCTCGAAGGAGGGTTTCTGATCTCAGAGATCATCCAGGTAAAAGAATGTATAAAACGTGAAAGATGTAACATAAAACAAGGTGCTTAGATATGGCTCCCCAAACCCAGCTATCCCACTCAGCTGTGTCTATACAAAGCAGAAAAAAAGAAATGCAATGTAAACCACAAACTCATCTTTTCTATAAAATGTCAGAAAATAGTGAAAAATATTCATCATGATGTCTCAAATTTCTTTCACAGATTTTGTCCAAGCTGAATGTGTAGAGTGCCAGTGTCAGCATGAAAGCCTATTTTGATTTAAGAGCCAATGGAAATAACAGAACATTATTTAAAACTTGGCTTCACTTCACTTGAATTGAATTTTAAAACCTGAAACTAAACAAAGAAGTAACTGAAAACCTGATTACTGACCGGTCGCCAAAATAAGGAGCTGATCCATTTGCAGGCTGCTGACGGGCCAGCGAGTCAGATCAGGAAGAGCACCGTGGCCCCGGCGGTGCCCGTCCTGCAGTCGGTGGCGAGCGGCCCCGCCTACCAGCGCCGCATCAACACCTGCAAGGCGGAGCTGCAGCAGCTGGTGCAGCAGAAGAGGGAGCAGTGCAGCGCCGAGCGCATGGCCAAACAGATGATGGAGAGCGCCGAGTGGGAGAGTCGACCTCCTCCACCTGGTAACACACACACTATCACACCTATACGTCAACACACACACACACACACACACACGTACACAATCTGTTTTATCTTCTCATTTGTTTGACTGTTTCTACCTGGAAGTTAAAGCCCAACCAGGACGGAGGCTGCAGATCAGCTTCAGCTGCTGCAGGTGATGGTGTTTCTCTGTGGTTCCTGTTGAACAACAAATGAATAAACTCAGATAGGCAAGGCAGCTTTATTTATACAGCACATTTCAAACACAGAGGCAATTCAAAGTGCTTTACATGGGCAAAGAAAAACATTAGAAGAAATAAAATCAGATTAAGAAAAAATGAAATCAAATACATAAAATCAAATAAAATACAGTTACAGTGCAGCAAAGAGATGTAGTGGCCAATGCAACAAAGGAAATAAAATTGCATTGGAGAAATCAGTCATTAGACTCATGGGTTAATAATGTTCCCAATTTTATCAGTTCTTTATGATTTTTCTTATGTTACTAATTCTTAAATTTTCTGAATACACAACAAAGTACAGACTGTAACAATATATGCAACAACGTGCTTATTTCATTATAAAGTGGGTGCTGCTCAACATACCAGAAACTCTTTAATGCAGAAGATTCTTTATCATCTTGTTTACGACGTGTTTGTCTTCCCCGTTCGTGGGGTTTCCTTCCAGAGCATTTTATTGAGTCTGAATCCGTTAACAAATCTAATCATTCAACTTTCAAGTAACTCAACTTTTTAATTTACTGAAAGTCAAAGTTTCATTCTAGCTGTTGCAGAATTAATTAGTTAATTACTTACAGCTGATATAAACCGATGTTTTTGTCATTTTAACTGGTGAACGAGTCGGTTGATGACCTCTGTTAGCTTTGCAAAGCTGAGCTGTATTCACCTCTCACATGTCACATAACATGCTGGCAGGATACAGGCCGAGCCGCTGCTTAGAGAAAGGACACCTTAGAATCAGTCATTTGATTCAGTGTTGAAATGATTAAACTGTTGGCATCACGTCTTTCTGCCTCCCTCTCAGACCAAATACTGTTTAAACTAAAACCTAAAACGAGGACTGGATGTTTCACTTCGTCAGACTAGAAAATTGGGAAAGTGCAGCTTGTTTTCAGATTGAAACACGTTCCACAGTTTGGACCTTTAAGTACTGAAGCAGCAGCAGAAACAGTTCAAATACATGAATCTCGTCTCATAAATGTGTGTTTCAGGGTGGCACCCTAAAGGGCTGCTGGTCGCCCACCTCCACGAACACAAAGCTGCTGTGAACCGCATCAGAGTCTCAGACGAACACTCCATCTTCGCTACGGCGTCCAACGACGGCACCGTTAAAGTCTGGGACAGTCAGAAGATGGAGGGAAAGACCACGACGACCAGGTGAGTCTTTAAAACCACTGACCGGACCAGAGACCAGGACCTTCAGCAACTCTAAGCCGTAGCCGTGTGTTGTGCTGTGGACTTCATCATCGGACCAGGACGGTCCAGATCTGGCACACCTCCTGTGTCTCGCAGTCCGAGAGGTTGTTGTAGGATCAGCGTGAGCCGCCGTCACTGAACTCAGAACTTCAACAGATTCATTTCATCACATTTGTTTGTCTTGAGTCCAGAATAGTTCAGATTCAGTTGGAACACTGAGGGACTTGGACGACCTCGGACCAGAGTCTCCCCACCAGCTTCAGACTGCGAGCCGTGAAACATTTTAACTGTGTGTCGGTTAGCAGCGCTGATGTGTCTACTCTGTTCCTGCAGGTCGGTGTTGACTTATTCTCGTATCGGTGGCCACGTGAAGACGTTGACCTTCTGTCAGGGGTCACATTACTTAGCGGTGGCCTCAGATAACGGATCCATCCAGCTGCTGGCAGTCGAAGCAAACAAGCCGCCAAAATCCCCTAAAGTTCAGCCCTTCCAGACCAGGTAACTGCAGCACCCCCACAGGTAAGGCCTTGGTACTGACTGATGACGCGTCTCATCCATCTCACGTGTCCTTCCTCTCAGGTCTCTGGACCTGCAGGAGGACGGCTGTGCGGTCGACATCCACCACTTTAACTCGGGCGCTCAGTCGGTGTTGGCGTACGCCACCGTCAACGGCTCGCTGGTCGGCTGGGACCTTCGCTCCAACTCCAACGCCTGGACACTCCGTCACGACCTCCGCCTGGGACTCATCACCTCCTTCACCGTCGACATGCACCAGTGCTGGCTCTGCCTAGGTCTGTGTGTGTGTGGGCTTGTGTTGCTATGTTTGTGAGGACCAATTTCAGTTTTAATCCTTCCTAGTGAGGACATTTCTGCATTGTGGGGACATTTTGTCCGGTCCTTGCTACTTCAAAGGACTGTTTAAAGGTTCAGGTTAGAGGTCAGTGACAGGATGTATTAGTTTTGTCCATTTCAGCTCCTGTAGTTAATCCTCCCAGCTGTCTGTTTCCTCCACAGGTACGAGCAGCGGCACCATGGCCTGCTGGGATATGCGGTTCCAGCTCCCCATCTCAAACCACTCCCACCCTGCCCGAGCACGAATCAGACGGCTGCTGATGCATCCGCTCTACCAATCATCTGTCATCACAGGTGAGAGGACAAAGCTGAGCGATCTGTCCGTGTAGTTTAGCCTGCAGGACCGTCAGCACAGCGAGCTCAGAGAGAAAGCTCACCTCACTGAACCCGCCAGGACAGAGTGTCCCGGTCTGAAAAACAGACAGCGGTCTGTTTGTCTGGTAATCTGTCTCTCTGTCCGTCTGTGTGCAGCTGTCCAGGGGAATAACGAAGTGTCGATGTGGGACATGGAGACCGGGGATCGGAAATTCACCCTGTGGGCGAGCTCTGCACCTCCACTCTCTGAGATGCAGGTGTGTGTGTGTGTTAAATAGATCATGACTCTCCTGTAACTCTGTCAGGCCCACAGTCCACTACCTGCTCAGCAGCAGCAGACAGTCAGAGACTGTGTGCAGCATTTAGCAGCTAAAGAGCCAGATATGTCCCAGAAACAGAGAGCGAACACTGGACTGAGATCCATCAGGTGACACAAACACGAGTCCACATGAAGGATCATGTAGCTCTGTAGCTGCTGGAGGTGGAACTAAGCAGCTGTTTGATCACAAGGTGATGATATGTTAATGTTGTGTGTGTGTGTGCGTGCAGCCGTCTCCTCACAGTGTTCATGGGATCTACTGCAGTCCTGCTGATGGGAACCCTCTGCTGCTGACTGCTGGATCTGACATGAGGATCAGGTCTGAACCAGACCAACACGCACAAAACACAATTATTATTGTAATAATTATAATAATATTGTCGTCAACTGAAGGTTAAACGATAACACGCAGCTCATTTTCTGCCGCGGTAATAAAAACAGAAACAGTAAATAAATGCTGACGTACATGAAGGCACTTTCGTTTGCCCATTTTCTGGAAACTTGTTTAAACTTTGCACCACATTTCGACAGAAACGTGACGACTGAGCCTCAGCTGCTGTTCAGTGAAAAGTCACTGATGTAAAATGAGTTTGTGATTCAGACGGTGATAAAACCTGCTAAACATTTCAGTCTGAATCTTTTATTTTAGAGATCTTTCATTTTGCATTTTGAAAAGATGCACCAAAATGTGCAGAGCTCTTCAGTCCAGTAGGAAGCAGCGCCACCAGACCTGTGTACTGTACGTGATTAGAAACCGGTAACCGTACATTTAGTGAAGACATGGTGGGAATGTAATCAGCAGTCTGTGTTCTGTATGTAACAAACAGACGACTAAACAAACAGTTTAAAAAGGTTAAAACAACGAGAGACAGAGTTCACCAGCCTGGAGTTCAGACAGAAACAGACGATGGGTCCAAACTCCCTCCAACATTTTAATCAGAGGACAGAAACAGATTCCCGACGTCACTGCAGCGACCGAACATCTGCTGAAGTTCACAGACACAAATACAAAGTCTATTATTGAACTTCGGTCAAAATAAAAACCGAACCAGTGACGTGACGTCAGACAGCAGGTCGGACGTGTGTGTTTCACAATAAGGAAAGAAAGTCTTGTTGTGGTTTTCAGGTTCTGGGATTTGGCCTATCCTGAGAGGTCGTACATCGTGGCGGGAGGAGCCAACGACTCGCTGCACTGTCCGTCTGTCCTCTACAGCAGGAAGATCATCGAAGGAACTGAAGTCGTACAGGTACACACACACACACACACACACAGGACAGGTGCACACATACATATATAAACTTTGTCCAATGAGGGTGGACGAACAGAAAAGAAGAGAGGCTGATGGGAACTGTAGTTTCAAACTGGAGAAACAGACAGGTGACCAGTTGTCTCTGATATTAGTCATGAAGGTGTTCAGATCGAACTCTTCTGTAAACGTCTTATTTCCCATCATGCCTCTGGTGTCTGCAGGAGATCCACAGTAAACAGAAGAGCGGCGTGGTGGAGGACTCGCCTCGCCGCGGCCCAGAATCCCTCCCTGTGGGCCACCATGACATCATCACGGACATCGCCACCTTTCAGACCACACAGGGCTTCATCGTCACCTCGTCCAGAGACGGCATCGTCAAGGTGTGGAAGTGAGGACGAGCGGCCACACACACACACACACACACACACACGTTTATGGACTCCTATATCTGCTGTATAAAAGCTGGCAGGTGTTTTCTAACCTGTGACGGTTTGAGACAGGAACACGGGAAATGACATCTTGTGTGCAGCCGCCTCCATTTGCTTGTTGTTCTACGTTTCGCTGTAGTTGATGAACACATCGTCCTGCTGGCTGCTTCTGATGATGCGTAAAAGCAACATGTCCCTCAGCAGCCCGGCATCAGTTCCTGCCTCACGCCACTCATTTGTGCACTTCATATACTCACGATGACGTACATTTAAAGGATGTCCGAGGTCACACGGGGTCGTGTTCAACAGCCAAAGTGTCATCACGGATCTCAGTTTGGTATCAAAACCGAACTTTAACTGATCCGTAGCGAGTTTGTGGAGACGAGGACAGACGGAGAGGGATTAAGTTCAGTAACAGAACTAATTATTCATCGAGGGAATAAACTATGTATATTGAGCACACAGATGAGTCACTTGAGAGCATGAATTACTAAACTGAGAAACTATTCATCAGAGTTTTCTCTCCGACACCTGCCAGGCTCTTTAGATTCGGTGTTTTGGTTTTGGGGAGCTAATTCACACCTGTAAAAAAAAAAAAAATGGAAGAACTGGGCCTCAATCTGCTCTTTATTGGACAGCAATATGTTTATTATCACCAAATCAATATGTTGATAATTATAACAGCAACCAGAGCTACAAGATATATTTACACATTTTAAAAAACACTCGTTTGCCCCTTTTTTCTAGGAGACCAAAATCCTGTAATTAAAAATGAACCTGATATTTAAAACTTGATTTAAACTGAGAGTCACCGTGTCTCCATGTGAGAATGTGGCCATCAGACAATAAATGACCCACTTGGACCTGATTCTGGACTCGATTCAGTTTTTAGACGCGATGGATTTCATTTCTTCTAAACATTTTCATTCCCCCTAAAAACTGTTTATCAGGTGAATGTTTGAGCTAAAAACATTTACACACAGCTGCACTCTCGCCTTTTCTCTGTACAAACGTTATTTTAAATCTGAGTTATATGAAGTTTGACTTGAAACTTGAACCATGTGACCTGCATTTCAATGTTTGTCAATCCGTTAAATAAAATCTGCAGCAAAAATCAATTCCCATGTTTGTGTTATTAATTTATCAGTTTCTTTCAGTAAAATGATTCACGCTCATTTCAAGGTTTGTTAAGAAATAACTTTTTGTGTAACTGCGTCATTATTAGTTATCTCAGCTGTAACATGTTGGCTTTCTGTTTATAAGTATTTCAAGTGCAGCTCAGAGGCAAAATAATAAGATTCTTCTTTAATCAACAGCAGGGTTAAAACTAACGACTATTCTCATCAATTTGCATTTTATTTTCTCAATTATGTTAAAAAAAAATTGTGAAAAAACCCAAATATTTTCACAAATTCTCAGGGACCACAGTGATGTCTTCAAAATATTTGCTGATTGATCTGTCGATCGACTGATCGTTGCAGCTCCAATCAGCAGGTTTGCAGAACTTCTCTCGGAAAGGTGAACTTGAGTTGGACCTAATTGTGGTTTTGGTGCTGTGACCTTTGACCCCTAACCGTCCTCTGAAAACAATTGATTGTTCGCTAAACCCCGCCCCCAAACAGTGATGGTCCAATCATAGCTTGGCAACCGTACTGTGGCACTTTAAATCGCTGTACGTTTATCAGACACACATCAGTCCAACAGACCTGTTAGCTTTAGCCTCTGTTAGCATAACATCATGTAGCCATCAGGTTCATATTTAAGAACCTATTTTTGTTTTCTCAAGATTCTCATTTTGGAATGAAACATAAAAAGTCAACCGGAGACAGCGTTTATTAGCCTTAATTAGCTAGCTAGCTACAGCTGATAACATCTGCTAGCAACAGTTCTCATTTCAGCAGTAAAAACGACAGAATCTGCTTTTTGTCCGTCTGAAATCAAGGACCCATTCTTCTAAAAATTACTATGAATTTTTCTG
This sequence comes from Maccullochella peelii, assembly GCA_002120245.1. NCBI lineage: Eukaryota > Metazoa > Chordata > Actinopteri > Centrarchiformes > Percichthyidae > Maccullochella > Maccullochella peelii. The sequence goes on from LKNJ01006828.1 coordinate 8,972, forward strand.
AGTTCAGTGCGAGAACAGAACAATTGACAGTTGTAGCAACAGTATTTTCTGTAAGTCCCTCTAAAACAGCCGGAGCACCTCCCAAACTGCAAAATATGCCAATAAAGCCCTTAAGTCTTGTATAACATTAATTTTAAAACTGCCTGGCCGTCAGCGACTGTTGAGACGAACTTCTTCTGCAGCCGGCTGCTGCTCAGTTTAGCATCTTTGCAGAATAAACAGAATATCTGCAGCTTTAATCCCCAATGATCATAAATCCCCTTCGAATAAACAACAAACTGTCGAGCAGGAACTCCAAAGTTTCCTTTAATTCTTTATTATTGTTGTTTTACATGAAGCACCATTGGTCGGTTTGATAAACCACAGACAGCGATTTCCACGTCCAGACAGACAGACAGACAGACAGACGGTGACACAGACTGAAACCCCGTCGTTCAGACCACAGAGACACGTTTCAGACCTTTTAAGGCTCAAACTGGGACCCAAGCCGTTCTGCAGCCACTTCAGGCATGTTTATATTCGTGGGACAGATCAGACGCTGAACAGACATGAGAAACTACACATTAACCCCCCCCCGACCCAACTCTGACCAATGATCTGTCCTCGTACAGCGGCGCAGTAACAGCAGCAGCTCAGTCTGATCCTTCACACGATTATTAAAGGAAAGTTCTGGGTCTCATTTTCAAAGTTTCTTTTTCACCAGCTTCTTGCTCAGATGTGACGACGCTGCAGCTAAATAAGAAGAAGTCCCCCCCCCAGGCAGGGACTCTGAAGCCGTGTCTCAGTTCGGGGGCCGCATCCTTCTAAGACCGAACCGAGCGGTGTTAAATGAAGGAGCCTTCGAAGGACGCGGCTCTGAACTGAGACACAGCCTGGGTGTCCTCAGTATTTTGGTGACCTAAAGGTAGTTTAAGAACCCTCTCGTGAGAATATTTGTGATTACTTCTGCCTTTGTTTGCAGTAGAAAGAGACAGGAAGCACGGGGAGAGTTCGAGTTTGTACGACGTGTTGTCCAACCACCAGTGAGGACAAATGTGTTTCTAGTTGTTCTGAACATTTCTCAATAAGTTACGAAAATATTCAGACGCAGCCTCCGAAGCTGTTCAACTGCTTACGTCCCCGGTCGAGCCTCAAGTCCTAAACAAGTCCTTATTTGTCGGTCTGCTTTCCCTCCTGCTCGTGCAACATGATTGGCTGCTATCAGATTGATTCAAAGTATATCTGCGGTCAAGAAAATGAAAAGCTAATACGCTGCACACGTTTTGTAACATTATTTTCAGTCTTTGAGCTCATGGAGTTGGCTTGGTCAAGATGAATCTAGAGTCACCAGCTGGATTACAACCGGTGATGCTGCGGTTCATTTTTAGGGTTTGTTTTCTGGTTGTGAAGTCTACCGGAGCCTCAGATCTCAGCTTCCAAGCTGTTGAATAAAACATCTTCATGACCAAAACTCTGAAAATAAGACGTGGATATTTTCCCCTATGTGTGTTGGGATGTCTGGAAGCTGTGGCGTCTAAAAAGTGACTGAACAGTTACTCGTAAATAATGGAGCCGATGGTCAGGAGATAAACTTCCTTATTCTATCACCATCTTTAAAAATTCAACAAATTGAAATGAGCACAAAAACACATGAAAATTGAAATCCTACGACTAACAAGACAATAAAGTTTTACATTTGAATTTTACCTGAAACCTTCAGGTTCAGTCAGTTTGTCTTTCAGCAGCCAAATCAATCGTTTCTGATCAGTTACGGAAAAAGACGTGTTCATTTACATAAACACACTTTAATGTCGGCCACATATGACGGGACCCCCCCCCCCTTCAGAGAAGTAGCACCTGATGTGAAGAAAATAAAAAGGAACCTGAAAAGAGGGAACTCATAAAAACAAAAGTGCCCTGGGGGAAACAAAACACACATGTTCAAGAAAAAAACCAACTCTTCTTCGTGACGAATGACTCAAAAGCTGTTTAATCAGCAGCTGCTGAGTTCTGGAACAGTTGAAACTTTCCCTGAAGGCGTTTTAGCAGAAACTTGTTAGCAGTTGAACTGTTCCACAACAGCCTCAGCTGTGAAGAAAGTCGACTCGGTATTCTTCCTTGAACACGCGTGTTTTCTAAGGTTTTGCCGATACGTTTGCGGTACAGCGGTGATTCTCTCCATTCAGTCCTCCTCATCGACTCTTCGTCAGACAGAGGTTCTCACACTCCTCTTGTGTCTTGAAGCGGTTTTCGTTGCCGCCGCAGCCGCCGTACCAGAAGCGAGAACATTCGTTCTGTTCGGTGTCAAAGAACCACATCATGGTGTAGTTCTGGCAGCCGCCCTGGTCCTGTCTGAGGAAACAGCCGTCTGGATGGAGAGAGAGATTATAGTTTGATACGAAGCATTACTGATACAGTTCTCTGAATTTAAGACATTTTGCCTGTTTTATCTAATTGGCTACTAATTTTGTATATTTCCATTCCTGCTGAGCATTTTCTAAATCAGTTTTTTTAGATTCATTTCCTTCCTTCCAGGCAGCCATTGGTTTGATTTCGTCTCCATGAAAATCATCTTCCAGAGACTTAAAACTTTCTGCAGTGAGAAAATCCATCACAGTCACCAACCGTCCATCTTCTGCCAGTTATTTGGGTCCAACTCGTGGTCAGAGGAAGCCGAGACACATTTCTCCTCAGCCAAGTCCTCCAGATCCTCCAGAAGGGTTTACCAGACCAACAAGGTAGTCTTCATCCCTGAACTCTTTTACGCACTAAGTTTTTTTGCCTCATTGTAGTGCGCCAAGCCCGAATGGGCTCATTGCTGCCTCCTGAGGCTGGAGGACCAAAAACACCCGCCGGTACCTGACAGTTAGTGAGGACAGTTGTTGTGGGTGTTTTCGTCCTCCAGCGGCCACAGGGGGCAACAATGAGCTCATTCTACACTCGAAAACAAACAAAGAGATTTGTGCTTTATCTAGAAAAAAGAGCTCAGGGATGAAGACTAACTGGTGCACATCTTCTTCACCTCCACAGCTGAGGTTAAGGTCGGGATATTTGGGTCCACTTTCTGGTCTTTTTAAACAGACGTGATGTTGACTGTGATGGATTCACCTGCAGCAGGTTTAAAGTCTCTGCGTGTTAATTTGAATAGAAATCAGCAGAAAACCAAAAGTTGCCTGAAAGAAGAGAAATCAATCCAAACACTGGAAAAGCTCATCAGGACCGTCACAGACACATTCTCTGAGATCAGTTCAACACGACAGCTGAAGTGATTTTTGTTTTTTACCTTTGGAGCCGAAGGTGGCCAGCTCCGGCCTCGGCAGGATGTTTGGATCTGTGAGAGACGACAGAGTCAACCAGAAGCTCCAGGTGTTTCATCAGCAACATGTTTATTCTGTATATTCTGTCAGAGCAGGCTGAGCTGCTGTTTGTGCTTCCTGAGGTCTGCAGAAGCAGGTTTCAGAAAAACTGTTTGGAACATCACGTTAACGTGAGTTCACACCCGCTACCAAACGAACACCAGTTACTATAAAGGTCAGTGTCTCTGTAATCTGGGGTTTCACACTTTTAGTATTGTTACTGTACTCGTGGCAGCGATTGTACAAGAAGAACTGTATGAATGTAACTTCTCTGTACGGGATGTGTTTTAACGCTTGAGAAAAGTTAAAGAATTCTTTCTAACGTCCAGCGATCTTGTTTACATTTAGCTTCCATGTAAAGTGTCACTGATGTTGAGAAGAGGAGAGAGAGAGCGAGCGAGCGAGCAGTACAAACAGACACAATATTAAAGTTATAAGACAACATCAAAAAGATGAGGAGACGCTGTTAATATCAAACATTCAACCTGACGTAGAATCAAAGTGTCAGCCGATTAAAGAAATCAGTACGGGAGGGTTTCAGCTGGTGGTCTGGTGCAGTCAGGACTTACGATGGTGGCTGCACGTCCAGAAACACTCAGTTTCCGTGTTAAAGCGGTTGGCGTTACCGCCGCAACCGCCGTACCAGAAGGGCGAGCATGCACCGATGTCTTTGTCAAAGAACCACAGTTGGACATAGTCGCCACACTGGATACCAGCATCAGCCTGCAGCTGACACCGGGCTGAAAGCAGAACACACACATTTAAACAGTGACAACAATCCTCCTGAGCAGCAGCTCTCACCTCACGCTCCCCGTCCTCTGGGAGGAAACGCTTCATGTGATCTCAACTTTAATATCTGATCTTAAAACCAGTGAACTGTTGAGAGTGTGAGATGGAAATGTGAAGAAGTGCTGCTCCAGGAGGACACATGCAGTCTGATGAGGAACCATTCCAGACAAACATATAGCAGGTTTAGTTCAATCACAGTGTGCAGAACAACAAGGAGACGGTGTTAATGAAACATTTAACAGAGGTGATCGGCAGTCTGTGCAGTTAGGACAGAAATGTAAAGCGTGCATTCAGAGCTGGAGCTCTGCAGGAGAAAAGGCATCCACCTCTCTCTAGCAGCAGCCCCCAGCGGGCCACGCTGTATACTGTGGGGTGTAACGATCAGTGCAGCCTCTAGGGGGCACTAGCAGGGCTGAAGACTCTCAGGCCTCCGATCTCCTGCTGGTGCGATGACGGTTGCAGTAAACCAGATTAAACCAGTCACCAGGACATTTGCATTGGTTGCATTGCTTTGCTTTTTTGTACGCAATTAATACATGCATTTCTGAATCTGAATATTTATATTTAGAATAATGTATGTTAATATTTGGGATGTTGAATATTAAAAGAGAATTCCACAGGTTTATCATCTCACTCCTGTATCTCCGTCAGAACCAGAGATATCCTCTTTTTTTATTCGCCTACATTACCCACAATGCAACTCTTCCTCTGACAGTTTGTTTGGAGATACAGGTGTGTTATGCTAGTAGCGGCTAACGTAGCCTGCAGCAGAGATGAGCAGCGGGCTGCAGAGGTCTGTACTCCCCAACACCTGGAACACCGACACACTCTGAGGTGGAGAATCAGTGGAGTTCCCCTTTAATATCTTGGTGTAATTATATTAATATTTAAGGTGTTTGTGTCTGTGCAGGTGACTGTATTTGCACCTTGTCACAGGAAATTAGAGGCTTTGGTCATTTTTTGTACAACACATAAAAACATGATTCTGCATCAAATCTACAGATTTTAGTGCTTCAGCTCATATTTTGGTTCATTTTATCTGCTGCGTCTTCAGGTCACAAACAGAGCTGGATGTTTGTTTTAATCTGGGTGGAATATAAATTATTTATATGAGTCGAACTAATCAGCAGTGAGGTTACCTTCTGAGACAAATATCTGGCCGTCTCCTCTGGTCAGAGTGTCGATGATGTCCAGCTGGCCGGTCTGAGTCTTTCCTCCCGTCTGCTCCTCGAACTTCTCCTCCACCACAGCCAGCCCCTGACTGGACACACAGCAGCCAAAACTCACCAATTCACAGTCACACACCGTCACCTTTACGGTCCTGCTGCAGTGTTTCAGAGGAGCAGCAGCGTCCGAGTCGTATATAGTATACTATAGTATAACTGATGCTGTTAATGCAGCATTTCACTCATTTCTTCCTTATACAGAACTCTGCAGCGAACAACTGTTTCCATCATCCCTCTGCACACAAAGTCCTGTCACAGCAAAGTAAATATCTTGGGGTTTGAGACTGTTGGCTGAACACCTTTGGCTCTGGGAAACTTTCATAGACGACAAAGAAAACCAGCAAATCACATTTTAGCAGCTGGAAACAGTTCATTTTTGCCTAAAAAAAAAAACGTATTTTAACTGTTATGTTATGGTAGTATGTAATTCTTACCCGCTTATGAATGTTTGTCCTCCATCTTGGCCTGTCAGCTGCTCACATGTCCGTTTTAAAGGAGGAGGAGGATACTGGTTCATTCCCTCTGAAATAAACACGGGACAGGTGACGGTAGCTGGCAAGTAAATGTGGACCAAAAAGTGCAATATTTCCTTCTGGAAAGTTGAACAAAAAACTGGAATTAAATTGAAGAACTTGAGTAAAGTACAAGTACCACAAAACTGTACTTGAGCGCAGTATCTGAGTAAATGTTTTTCGCTACGTTCGTGTTCAGAAACAGTATGAATGAAGTGAATCTTCATGGCGTGATGTAAATGATCTAAACTCTTAGCCGTGTGTCTGAGTCCGGTCTTACTGTTGAGGGCGGAGAGGAAGACCCTG
>LKNJ01006829.1:3323-15130 GCA_002120245.1 Maccullochella peelii
TATATATATATATATATATATGTATATATATATGTGTATATATAGTATTCTGCTACTGTTCAATTCTCCATGTTAAACTTTTCTCAGTCGATGGACATACATTAAATCAAACAGGACCTTCGCTCAGCAGCAGGAAAATTAATTGCCTTCATCCTTTCATTAGACACTTTATCTAACTTCCATTCTTCTATTTATCTATCTGGGAGAGCATTCATGTGTCACTTTCTCTTATCCTTGGAGAAGAGCATGGAGACAATGGTTCCACTGCAGCATTTCCTCTCGTTCTGTCTCTGCTCAGCAAAACATGACGGAACAAATGAACCAATTAAGTGTGCTAGTGGCTGTGCTGTCCCAGGGGGGGCATCTAAGGAACTGAGACGGCCTGATTAGCTCAAAGGTAGGCCTGAATGGAGACAGCCAGTTAAGACGACTGGAGTGAGAAAAGCTCCCATAATGTGAACACACACCACTCGACAGTGCACCTATGTGTATTGTCTTCTTTGCTTTTGGCATTTTGATTGGTGTTGATTGGTGTGAAGGTTCTTATAAAGTTGGAATTTGTAGGGACACACACAAACAAAGATATGTGTGTCAGATTAGCACTGGGAGCATACTTGATAAATGGGCTGTGGATGGTAACTGCATTTTGCAACAGAGACATACCTTATAACCACAAATATACCCTCAAAAGTGAGCTACATGATACACCAACAAATCACCTCCGTGAGTGACATTTCCAGGTGGGGAGTCCAGGAATATTTAAGCCACTCTAACTTTATTTCCATCGATCCCATGTGCTTCAGGAACACCTAGATGGGTTCCACTTGACTGTAAACAAGAATGATCAGTTAATACCTGCAGTATTGATCTGACTTGACCCTCTAGCATTGAATCTCTTCGTAGACACTGTTCAATCTTTTCTGTTATCATACACTCACAGATTTGAAACTCACAAGCTCTCTAGGATTGCAGGAAAGAAAATACCACTTACAGGGTGACATCTATTTGTCTTCAGATATGTTTTGCTGCCAAGGTCAGATTCACTCAATTCTTCCATGAAGAATCTGGGATGTTGATGCTGGTGATGCTTAAGTTGCATCCAGTTGGTGGTTTTGTGATTTTAAAAGATAATCCGCGCCCCATAGAGGTAATCTACAGCATTTTAGCTGAGCTACACACAATGCAGGATTCTTCATTTGATACACAACATGCTGAATGGGTGACTATGTCACCTCAGTTGTTCACTACAGGCTTTTTTCTTTTCTATCAATCCCAGACTCACTCAGCTCTGATATTGGCCCTGCCTACCTTTCCCTTCCTATTTTACTTATTTTCTGACATTGTGTCATTCCCCCTATCTTTCCTGTCTTTGCCATTTCGACAATATCTGCAGTTTCCGGTCCTAGGGGGAGAATGGAACATTCAAAACCTCTTCATCTCCGAGGCAATTTTGAGGCACCTTGTCCCCCATGGTCAATTTGTCACCATGTGGAATGCCAGGAGGTGTCCTTGGGGCTGACCACTGGTCGTTGCTCTCCCTGACACTTGGAGAGAGAAAAGAAGGAAATAGAGAGAGGCAGAGGGAGAGCGAGAGAGGAGCAGAGGGAGAATGAACCTGACAAAGGCCCTGAAACAGATCCGTCCCACTCAGCAGAGCCAAGGGAGTATGCAGCCAGGCTGTCAGCACCTCTCATTAGTCAAAGGCAGCCTCCCTGACAATGTGACACTGATTACTGAAAGCCCTGATTCAGACTTTCTCTCCTTCTCTGTGTAGCCACAAACAGTGTCAGCTAAAGCTGCATGCATGTGTTCACTCACATGCACACACACACACACACACACACACACACACACACACACACACACACGCTAGTTCAATCCACGCTCTTTCCATCCCAAAATGCTTGAAGTACATTTCATGTCATTTAAAAAATTCCCCTCCCATCTCCAAAGGGACTAAAGCCTTCATTAAAAAGAGCAATAAAGGGCAAACGGGTGTCGTCCAGCTCTATTTAAAATCTATTTATTGATTTTCACAGGGTGAAAATAAATATTAAATGGCATTATTGTGCACGGAGGCTTTCACACTGGCAGGAGTGTTGGAATTAGAGGGGATGAAGAGTGGCCTTCGTTAAGAGTTTATCATTTTTATTGATCTTGCTGACATGTCTCAGCACTGAGGAGGATCTGATTACTTTTACTTAATCACTGCATAGAATTGAAGGGAAGCTTGAAAGAAAGTATTAAGGGGTGCAGAGAGAAATAGGAATTGTCTTCAAATACCAAACAGAACAGTGTCAGTGCTGACTCTCTCTCTGTGGAGACCCAAGCTTCCCTCTCCCTTTACTGTAGAGAGACCTTAGTTTCTAAGCATACAGGTAAATGTCACATATCACTACCAAACACTGCACTAAACCATGTACTTGACCATGGTACCAATACAGTAAAATGCATCCATGATTGTAAAATCAGCAACAATGTGGCCAGGATTTTGTTCTCCACTTTTTCTACCTTATTTTAAGCGTAAGTTAGATGATGTCTTGAATATCTGTGATCCATACCAGGAGGGAAAACAGAGCATGAATTTTCACAGGTCTTGAGTAACACATTTGAAATACAGCCTGAGTTGGCCTCTCCGCGTGCCCTTTTTTTATACCTTTGAATCACAATGAAAGGCCCTTTTTCTAGACAACCATTTATATTTGATGATCAGGGATTAGTTAACTCAAATTCCCATTGAGCAAATTGTAAGTTTTTCATGTCTTTTGTTGAAAACAGACATAAAAATGTTGAATTGGGAGCGTTGCTTGGACATCTGAGGTTTTGATGCTTGTTGGTCCATTACAAGCATTGTAAATATAAGGCTAGTTAGAATGCTTATGCTGTGAATATCAATATTTTATCAAAGAATGCCCTATTTCTTTGATCCTAAAGCACAAGACTAACTTTACTGATAGATTAGTGAAAAATGGATGAATGAATGGCCATTTTGTTTTTCAGGCTTGCATGAATAACCCTCTAGGAGGATACACACACAACTCCACAACTCCATGGTGATTAAATGCAAATTAGGCGCGCCGTCTTGATAAGTGTCCAATGAGCCCTGTGTCAAAATTGCACATTAGAAGGGGTTCTAATAAAACAAAGCAATCCAAACAGATTAACATATTCAACAGTGCAAAGAAAAAAAGCGTCCATTTATACATTGTATCTTAGATATACTCTGTTCTACATTTAATGTTTGTACTTGAAAAAGAAGGCATATAGAGCATAGAGAAAATGCCCTATATAACAAAGAAGAAAAATAAAGTTAATAGGGATGAAATTAAAATAAAATAAAACAAAAAAAATAAGGTTATGTTAATGTTTAAATCTAAATCTAAATACAGATGAAAAACAAAACAGACTATTACTCTGTTAGGGCACACAGACTAACATATAAAAGATGTCCTCTTGCAAGTCTTGAGTCACTCTCAGGAAAAAAGATATATTTTTGGGTTGTTCTTAGGTCACCATAAGATTAGCTCCTCCGTATATAGATGAGGTCAGTCAGCAAATCATCAATCAAATGATCTAACTTCTAAATGGGATTTTCTACAGACCCCGATCGGACATTTCAAACTGATGTTGCAGACATTGACAACTTGTGTGGAGAAAATGGAGTTCTGAGAATTTTAATGGGGTATGACCCCTACACACACACTTCTGTTTCCGTTCTAAATGTCATATACAATATTTTGTTCTAAACTATAAGTAGAGCTGGCTGCCGTCTTGATCTATGCGTGAGAAGAGGACAAGTTATGCTTAAAAACCTGGGTATGTCTGTGTGTCACGGTATAACTATAGCCTTGATTATCTTAGTTTTGTCTTTTTATTTTCATTTAGTTAACTTTAAGCAGGAAGTCATCATTCAGCCTCAGTTTTCAATATTTTTTTAATCAATATGCTTCATGTCTATTGTGACAAAGGCCTAGGTTTATACCTCTAAATGGTTTACAATGCTGATGAACTGCATGCTCAAAATAAATTGTGGATAGGTATTATATAGGTATTCTTTAATATTCCTGTAATGCTTTGCCAGTGTTAAGCCATTGGGAAACCAGAGCATGTAGTTAACATGAATAGACAGACAAGTAATAGTACTATTAATGGGAAAGGTCATTCCCAACAGTGGTGGACTAAGTAGCAGTAGTGTCAATGCACCTCACCCACATGTCCAGGAAATTAACCTTCTCTCTTCTCTCTTTCATTATCAAGATGGTGTAAAAAATGTTTTCAAGAGCAAGAAAAACATTCGACATAACCGAAGATGCAAAAGGTACAGTCAATCAAATTAAACCACTTATACAACATTTTGACTTCAGGATTACACACGCAATCATCTGACAGTGCTTCAATATTATATCTTCAGCTTGTGCTGGATGATGCCGCTGCTTTGGTCCCAATCTGTCTCTAATATTCTGCTAACATTGTTCATCTTTGATTGGGACATTTCCACATGTAACAGCCAACTGGGAAATATATGGGGCTTTTTTCCTATCTTTAATCAGTCTTTCACCTTGAGAGCATGATTTATTAATTTCATGTTCAGATTTTGTAATACTCTCTCTCAAAACCCTGCTCTCGCTCTCAAATAGCCCCTGCTTGCACTTGAATTTGCTCTGCTTCTGCTCAAACTGTATGCTTGCACTCAGATATATTGTTTCTCGCTCAGATTTCCTGCACTCCAGCTTCAGCCCTTCTCCTGGCACTCATGCTGCATCTGTGCGTTCTTGAAACGTCTGCTCTCGGATTTTTTGTGCAACAACCCAGGAGGTGTCCTCCAGACGCAAGCAGGGGCTATTTGAGTGCGAGAGGGTTTTGTTTCGAGTATTATAAAATCTGAACATGAAATCAATAAATTATGCTCTCAAATTGAAAGTCCACGCTCTTGATTAAAGATAGGAAAAAAGCCCCATATAAATAAATCTCTTTCCTTTTATTTGGACAACCTCTGGACGGGACACACAGATTGAGTTGGCAAAACAAAGTGTAATAAAATCCAAGAGCAAATTCTGATTTACAATTCAAACCATCGCTATAATATTATATTGATACTAAATGAGAAAACACCATAGGCACACTGTTGAGTAGCAGTAATATAATGTGATACTATGGGAGTATCCAATAGATGTTAGAAATAACTTAAAATATGTTGAGGTCACTCACTAAGCCCTGCTAGATACAGTCCTTATAGGATATATTATTATCCATAATGAAATAGCCATTGATCCTCCCTATAGAAGGAGCGAAAACTTGCAAACACTCTTGTCTACATGGAACTCAACTTCTAAGTAGACTTAAAGTATCACAACAGTAGTAAGGTTTCTGTGGCCCAACAGCGAGGAGGATTTAAAGGTGGGAAACCCTCCCTGCCTCTGCAAAGGGCCCTTTTCATGTGGATGCTCTGAGGGTAGGCAGCAGGAAGGTTGACCCCTGTGAGAAGAGTGTCTGCCCTGCCCTTCAAGCACAGACACTGCTGTTAGCCTGGCCAGGGCAAGGATTAAAGCGAATTTGTAGGGAGTCCTAGGCTCTGCAATTCTGACTTCTAGACTGTGTTTCCTAGTTTGTACCACCTGTGGACTTGCCAGGGGGAACGTGGTCTGTGTGCCTTTGATTGATCCACGTGGCATTTTGACCTGGAAGGGCTCCATAGGACCCACTCTTTATTACAAAGCCTGCAGCTAGCTCCCACCGAAAGCTGAGAGTGTTTTCCTCCAAGTCTCCTGTGTTTCAGCCTCCCTGACATGAATGCTAAGTAATCTCTGTTTGGCTTTCTTCATTTATCTACACTTAACCCTTTGACCAATTGACTGCTTCGCTTGTTTGTCAGTCTTCCTTCACAGTGATGCACATGCTATGCACCATGCTTCTCATTAGAGTGCTGTTATTCTGCAATGCATCGCATTGTCTCCTTGTCAGTATACAGGGGGTATGTTATGTATCAGAGGCCCCTCTCACTATCTGGGTTCTAACAAGGCCAGGATAGCAGCCAGATTGACAGCTGCTGGGGCATTTTAACAGGCTTGGTGTTAAACTGCTAAACTCTGAGGAGGCATATGAATCATTGGCTGCCAAACCACACAGAACACAAACCCACTGTTACAATTTTCCAACTAACCACCACCAGCTTTCACAAAGAAAAAAAAAACATATTTAGTTATTTCTATAGATGCTGTTTCAGTACAGACTACTTTTATTTTATACTGTTATACTATTTGTTTATTTATACAACTGTTATATTATTATATAATTGTATAATTGTGCATTTTTTGAGGAGAAAATACCTGTCTTGATAGACGAAGAAGATTCTTGTCTTACATGAGGATCTGATATTTAGATGACAGATTAGTAGATATTTTGTGGTGACACTTTATAACACCAATCAGTCATACGTACGCTGTTAGTTAATGATGGACTAATAATTAATAAATCATGTATATAAATAACTAATAAAGGATTTGGTGATATCACAAATCCTGTCATTTACAAAGCATTCATTAGGAATAATCATAAATAAATCATCATATATTCGTTTTTACATTAATTATTTGTTGATACAAATTACTTAACCCATAACATAATTTGTATGTAATAAGTTATTATTACATTATCTACAGAGATATTTAAATTCGGAGTGAACTTTATCCGCTGATGAAGCCTATGAGATGTGGTTGAAATCCCCAGGAAAAGCAACTAAGTGGACCTTGAGTTTTTTGTCAAATCAAATACTGCATGTTAAGCATAAAAGTTCCATCTTGTTTTGTTTGACAAGCAATCCAGAGCAGAAGTCCACTTACTAGATTTTTCGGTGCTTTCAGTCGTATCACATGGTCTTCATCAGCAGATGGAGTTTGATGAGTTGTCAATGAAGGATCATGCCAAGTTTATGACCAAACATGGGCAAGAAGTCCTTGAAGTGCTACGGATGTAATCCTTACAGCTACTGAGCTTGCACGTCCACAGATCCATCTCCATGACAACTGAGCAAGCACAATCCGTTGATGAAGACCATGTGATACAGCTGAAATCTCTTAGTGGACCTTAAATTGGGCTGTTTTGAATAACTAAATACTGCATGTTAACTCTCTGTTAAAATATAGGCTTGACGTATCCACACTATGATGTATTTGTGGCTTGATGGGCACAGAAGAATGACTGACAGCATTTAACCTTAACCTGCATTGGCATTGGCAATTTGTTCCTCGTTTCACTTTTTTTTTCCAGTTCTGCACTTAGAAAAGTGCTCTATCTTTTAAGGTGCCGTGTAAGAAAATGTTGCTGAAATAAGATTTTACAATGATTGTCAATTTCCAAACAGCTCCTCAGTATTAGTCCGGCACATGTAACTACAATGCGTGGGGAGATAAATTCAGAGGGAAGGAGGGAAATGTGAGCACTAAAACTACAGTGGAATTTGGCAGTTCTCTTTTCTGTCACCTCCGTTTCTCTCCAAAACAGAAAGGAAGTCGAAAACACCATTTGTCAGTGCACATTACATCTCTGTTGTTATAGTCCCAAATGAAAGCCCAGTATGTGGCTCCTTTCAACAGAAGATGGTAACAGGCCTTGTTAATTGGACTTGGCTTGGTTCTGCATGAAGCCTTATTGTCAGCATGACTGACTGAGGATTACTGGGCCAGAATTGCACTGTACATAGGCTTACATACATAGAGACACATAAACTAACTGAGCACAGAGTGTGCAACCAATGTATGCTTTAAATGGAGACTATGCCAATTGAAAATAATATCACCTTAAAATGTAACCAAAATGTTGAAATTCATCAACATCTTTGTTTTTTTTACAGCCATGCTTCAGCTATATGCACAGAACTTGAAAAGTGAACATATTTGTATGCAGGCTTCAACTGGATTTGTGTAACTGCCTAGCATGAAGGAGTCAGAGTGATGGCTTGGATTAACTCAGTGCAGGAAAACGGCAATCACTTTGAAGTTTCTATTGAATCAGAACTGCAGTTCAGTCAAGGTAGTTGCATGACATTTGGATATTTGGAGTAGTGTTCTTTTGTCTCCTAAAGACTGGATATTTGAAAGAAACATCACTAATGAAGGTTTAATATTTTCTCTACAGGGTTTTCACTGATACTAAATAAACTTTATTACATTGATAGAATTGCTGATCTTATGCAGTGGAATGTTTTCAATAGGCTAAATAAGTAAAGTTAGATTAACTGTTTTCCTTGTCATAACAATATATGTGTACAGAAAAAGATATACAAGATAAAGCCCTCCTCCAGTGCTCGTGTACTGTATTGCAGACACTATTAGATAAACCAAATACTAACACAAATCAACTTCAGCACAACTCAAGCCGATGCAGCATATCTAATGCAATACAATATAATTCTGCATGGCTAGCTTTCCACCCGTGGCTTAGAGTGTTACAGTATTAGCGACTGAGCCAGGATAGTCCTGCCTCGGCTGCAGCGAGTGAACGCCATTCACTGGGACTGTCGTGTGATTGGATTGAGGCAGACCTAAGCACAGCTCGAGCTGCACTTATCAGCTAGCTGGCAGATAGGACTTGTCATACCGCCTGTCAGATCTGATGAGGGGACCACAAGCCTCACAGTGGAGCTAAAATGCAATCTCCTCCTCTGCAGCTGCATGGCCTGCCTCAGGGACACGCTTATTAGACTTTGTAAACAGCCAAATGTGAGCGCTAAACTGTAAGAGCTACTGTCAGGCAGGCTGTCTCAGCCAGCTAGCCAAGACTGGGAGCAATTCCATACAAAACTACTATTGTAATAAAGGGATTTACAAAAAACCAAAGTCTAAAGTGAATGGTAGGGTTATTGAAAGAACATACATGGCCTCAGTAATATATTGGTTAGGAGATGTCTTCAAGAAGCTTCAGACTGTATTTCACATGTCAAGCCCCCCTCTTTAGCATTTATAAGCACTTAATAAATAATAAATAACATACTAAAATTGTGCTGTAAGTGTATCTATCGACTACTATAATTTTGTCATTTGTTTATGTGTGTAATTATATATCATTAGATATGATTTCAGTTTGAGATATGATTTCAGTGTAATGTACAGATGGGATTTTCACATGTGATAAAGTCCTTAGTCCTATCTAGGGGGTTAAATTAAAGTCTTGCAAAACTTGTTCTTCAAATTCAATTTCAAAGTGAAACATGCAAAAGTCAAGCTTCTTTAACATTTCTTTAAGCAAAATAGGTCTATTAGAAATGACATTTTCTTGACCCTTCAAGTGAGAAAAGTCACAAAGGCTTGCATTTGAGAAAAGTTCTTACCATTGAAGCACTAGTTGGACATAGTTCTGCCATGTGGTACTTTGACATGTCTACAAAGGAAATAATGAGGGACGCAGTAAGAAATAGAGGTCTCCACAAAGCAGGGCTGATTATCCTTTATTAGCCTGTTCCTGCTCTTTTAACTCTCACATCTCAACACCCAGGTACAGAGCCCTCAGCTGGATGTCAATGCTATTCAGACTCGCTCTTTCTTTTGTCTTTTTTTGTATTTGCTCCCTGTCTCAAACTCACTCCCCCAGTTTTTTTTTTTTTTTTATATAATCCCTCTTTCTTGTCCTCTGATTATGGCCCTTTCACCAAATGCCTTCCGGTCCCCCTGAAATAATGATATTTAAACAAGCGGATATGCACAGGATTGCCAGAGGAGGCCCAGGGATGTTTAATATCTGGCTGAGTACAAAGAGCGAGGGAGTAAGAGACCTAGTTGACGGGAGACTCGTTCCTTTTTCCGACGAGCACACAGTCTCTGTTCTGCTTTCCTGAGATCATTAATTTCTCCAAAAGAGATCTCCCCGGGTAAGACTCATTCACATGCAGATGGCACTATTCCTCGGGAGCCTCTATCGCTCTTTCTCTCTCTTTCCATCAGGCCATTTAGTGCTCCCTTTCTCTCTCTTTTGCTGTGTCGCTTCCTCCTATATTAAGCAAACGGTTAGCTTGGCAGCCTTAGGTGACATAGCACTCATATTTCAGCACTGGGGAACAGGAGTAATGCAATGTGCTGCTATGGATACATTACATGAGAATCTGTCTCTTTTAAAGTGAGCAAAGTCAGGGAGGGTGTCTCTTAGTAAAACAGGCATTTATCTATGGAGATCATTTCTCTTCTCTGTCCTCTGTTATTCTCTAACCAAAACCTCCTCCTTTTCTTCCTCACGCTTGGCACACGGCTCAATATCTGGCGTCTGTGTTGTGGTATGTAATGCTGGTGCATGTTACAGATGTCATGCCACCAGGGAAGACCCCGTTTATGTTGGACTGAAGAGTAAATGTTCCCCTGCTTCCCAACAGAGAGGACAGCTCTCTGCCCGTTGCTGCTGTCATCTCCATTTCCTGTGGTGGAGGAAGTATTCAGGCCCTTTACTTCAGTAAAAGAAAATAGTATAGTAAAAGTACTGCATTGAAAATCTTACTTATGTAAGTATAATTGGGAAAATGTATTTAGAGTATTAAAAGTAAAAGTAATCAATGCAGAAAAAGGGTGCCTGTGACTGCTATACTATTTTATTATTAATTATTAAAATGAGTAAATCCTCACAGTTGAGAAGCTGGAACCATGAAATGTTTTTTGCATGAAAAATGACTTAAATGATGATCAAAATAGTTGCCAATTAAGTTTCTGTCAACTTGAAATTGACTAGTCATTTCAGTTATACTTGTATATACTGTTGGGTGGTTAAATTTGTTCTTCATATGTTTTGTATGCTAAAAAAATCTTAATTTGTACAGTAAAATCTATGACAAATAAGTGTAGTGGATTAAAAAAGGACAATATTTCCTTCTGAAATGTAGTAGGCATGAAAAGGAAAGACTCAAGTAAAGAACAAGTACAGTACTTGAGTAAATGTACTCGGTTACATTCCACCACTGTCCATTTCACATTCATTCTGTATGTCGCTGAAGTTAATCTTGTTTGTGTCTCGACCCAAAACTCCCGCTTCTTCTCGCCGTCTAACAGCAACTCTTACGTTGGTGTGTGCTACGGTAGTAATTAGTAATTAGTGACCTGTTACTGCATGCATTTGTGCCGTAACCCAGAGGCGTTAGCACAATCTCTCCCTCTCTCTCTCTCTTTTCCCAGTTCATATCTAACCTGATAGACTTTGATGACACGCTTCTTTGAAGACCTGATCAAAGACGAGAGCCTTTGATGAGAGTGATGTTTGCTGTTGGTGAAGAGGTAAGGAGGAATACCAATCGTCTCTTTCAGGGAGAGATGGAGAGAGAGAGGGAGTGAGAAGAAGAGAGCATACACTACGTTCAAAATGAGAGTATGTCACTCTTTTTATATATCAAAACATTCTATATATCTGTATTACAATGGTTAGTTTATTATTAATGTTAGATTTGAACTTAAAATATGATAATCAAGTATGCTTTTGGAATATCTGTAGTAGGGGTGTAATGCATATACAGTCTGTATCTGTTCATTTTCCGAAATCTATGTATTCGTCTCTGTATTTGGATTCATACCAGAAGCAGACAGCACCAGAACTTGTTAGAAATCATTTAGACTGCTTCATTTTCTGTGTTCAATTGTTTTCCACTGCCATTTTTACATCAGACACATATGTGTATATATAGCTGCTCAAAAAATAAGCTAATCTATCATAATGTCATAATAATATGATATTTTAAGAATATAATATTTACCCAAATTAATCAAATAATAAAGCACAATTTGTATTTGAACCCCATGGAATCATAGGAGTGCCACAAAAAAGAATAAATCTGGGAAAGA
>LKNJ01006830.1:2425-17732 GCA_002120245.1 Maccullochella peelii
TATACATACATATATACATACATACACACACATACATACATATATATATATATATATATATATATATATACACACACACACACATATATATATACACACATATATACATACATACACACACATACATATATATATATATATATATACCAAATGTATAAAATCACTCCACAGATAATCATGTTTTAAAACTTTATTCATGCTCCCACAATAAACAGTCACTATGAATAATGACCCACAAAATATTTAAAATAACATTAGAGGTAGGCGTCTAAAATTGATTTTCAAATGTTAAATGTTAATAGGGACTGCTGTGGGTGCATGTTAGGATTAAAAAACAAATCATAAGAGTGCTTTTCTTTAAATCCCACTCAGCACAAATGCACTGCAGTCTATCTTCCCAACATATCAAAGCGTGTATGAAGATATTATAAACACAATTTCTAAGTATTTACAGGATGTTGACATAAATCATAGGAAATTCTAGAAAATGTTTCTCAAATTCAAAATAGGTTTCATACACAACTGGATGATTTGTTGACATTTAATCTACAAAAGAAATTAGGTGAAAAATTGGACCAAATAGTAGTCACCACCATTTCTAGGAGGAGACCTAAACAAGTAGAAGAATGTGGTAGCGATTAGTATGCATAATATGCAAATCAGCATGTTAATTCATAATGGTAATTAAATCACAGGATGCCCCAAAATATAAGATAAACACTTATCAGCAGGGTAGGGAGGGCAGAATGTAATGCTTCATTCAAGAAATACATAAAAATACTATTACTACTTATAAAACAAAATAGCCCTTCATGATTTAATGACCTCTTGGCTTCAGTGGTCTGCATTGTTTCTAACATGTGTCCAATACACTATTAAATACAATACTCTGAACAGCATTTCCAATGTTGTACAGCTTTAAAATATTGAAAACCTAAAGGATAATAAACATTAAATTGAAATGCAATTGAAATGTCATAAGCTGTTGGAGGGGCAACAGGACTTTTGGGTACAGTAGGTAATGCACAGGGCTAGTGATGAGTTGAGTTGTTTTAGAAAATGAATCACCAACAATTTGGATAATCAATTACTTGTTTAAATCATCCATGAAGCAAAACTGTCAAACACTTGCTGGTTTGTGCTTGTTAATTGTTTTAACTTTAATTTGAATTTTTGTTTTTTACTTTACATGAATGTAAGTTGTTTGTGGGTTTTGGACAGACAGATTAATTGATAATTAAAGTTATTGTTAGTTGCAGCCCTACACCAGCCCAACATTTAAAGAAATACACTTGTTTGCCGTCAGAAATGAAGCTACATACATCCTCTCATCTGTATCTGAGTGGCCACTACAGATTGGTCGAGGATGCTAACTGCATGCTAACTAGCAGAGATGTTCTACTGCTAACCAGCCACAATAGCTCTCCAAGCTAGCTCTTAGCAAGCAAGGTAGTTTGGTTGCTATATGGACAATGAGTCCTGTCTCTTAACTGTCTACAAACCATGCCTCTTTTGTGCAGCAGTTTTTCCTTGACTAGAGAAGGGTTATATAAAAGTATATGGTGCATCACAGCAAATAGGATAGGATAGCTCCATGGCTCTTTGTTCCCTTAAAGATTGTTAAGATACACAAATTCATATGTCAAGTTCATCAAAGTTGAAGTTTTCATGCGAAAGACGCATAGATTTACTTTGCTTCCTCGAGCAAATCAACTGATTGTGGGGGTTCAATTGAAATAAACTGATTTTGCTTTGAAATTGTTTTGTTTTTCAATGCTGGTGTGACTGAGCCTTGAGTATTTAAATAGCAAACATCAGATAAAGAATTCTCATCTGACTACTGGTAAAAAGGTAAAAAAGCATATTTCCCAAAATGTCTTTAGCTGCCACCTACCGCAAGAACTTTTATCTTTAAAATGGAATGCAACAGGAGTGCCTTCATTTCATTACAAAGTTGAAGAAAAAATATCAAGTATGATAATGGTCACATAACAACCAAATACGTCAGTAGGTAAGTCAGCAGATTGTACAAATTCAAAGCAGACAGTCAAAAAAACACTATGAACAACACAAGCTTATCTCAGAATGAGAAACAGCAGTATCGCAATACTCTAATCATGTAATAACACCACTTTTTGCTGATCCTTCTTCATAGAGCTATATATAGAACACACCGGTGGAGGAATAGGCTTTAGAGAACTTGGGACTGCCAATAAAGAGTGCATTTCGAATAGACGTATAAAGTGCATTATGGTTTGGTAGGTAGTCAAATACCTCTATCAAGTTTTCAAACATACATTTATATTTCTAACAACAAAAATCGAATCCAATACTAAATCATATAAATGATACTTTCATCATGTGAGGCAGGAAAACAGCCGTCATGATAACTTTTTAAGCTTGTTATCTCTGGAACATATCTTAAATGTTGAGATGCTAATAATTTCTTCGTTTTTTTAAGCCAATTATTCAGAGAACATTTAAATTAGAGGATTAGCTTCGGACATCAAATATTGTTTTCTCACTAACAGGACCTAAATGTGTCTTTATCTCAAAACAGCAGGGTTTTGTATGTCATGATCTGACCAAGGAGGTTTCATTTTGGAATTGCTCCACCCTGTCTTGACAAAAATGCATGCCATAGAACAGCAAAAATGACAGGAGAAAAGAAGTAGGCCTTCAATATTTCAGCAGTTCGGAATATTTTGCTGAATAAAAAAATTTTTTTTTTAGAGAAACACATTTACATTTCTCAAACTAAGCATTGAAAAGAAGTATAGGTATTTGAACGTTATTGTTTTGGCACTGATATTGAATATTTTCAAAGAATACCCAGCCCTACTTGAGTATGTGAGTATTAAAGCAGTGACCGTGGGATAATGCTCTTGAATGACACAAAAGCATTATTTGCTATCTTGATAAGATCAGAGAACTCAGTGATGCTTTCAACAAACAGTCTGTTACCTCAAGATAAGAGGCTTGAAGTCTAACAGCAACTACAGCTGCTCTCAGCTTCCAGAGAGTGGTGGAAGATAAAATGCTGTATCAGTGTCACCTCAAGAGGGTGTTAACATACTCCCTACACTTACAAGAAGAGGACAAAGGAAGATAACTGAACAGTCAGAGCTGCAGCTGGTCGAGCAAACAGCCTAAAACAACAGCAGTCCACCTAAACTGGTTGACAAACTGGGATGTCTGAATGGTTTTACTTTGATTGGACAAACACTGTATGTACAGAGGCACATTGCATTCACCAAGAACATATATATATTAAAAAAAAAAAAGTTCTCTCGTAATAGCATCTTATTCACCGAGACCCAAATCTCACAATTATGAGAAAATTATGAGATGTGAAATTATGAGATCATTTCAAGACAATGTACTTAAATATAAGATAAGTATCTTTTAGTTATGAGATACGTATCACACAATTATTATACGACCTCAAAATTCTAAAATAGTAATATTTATTACATGAGATGCATCTCATAAGCACATACGTTTTCATGTAATTTGGAGGTAATTACCTTGCAATTATAAAATTGTTTTTGTTCTTCTGAGATACTGATCTTGTACTTATGAAATTGTTCCCTTGTAATTACGAGATACAGATTACATAATTATGAGATCTGTTCCGAGATACAGATCTCGTAATTATGAGATTGTTTTCCTGTAGTTATGACACATAAATACACAAATTGTAATAAAACTCTTGTTATGAGATGCGGATCTTGTAATTATGAAATACTTCTCTCAAAATTAATGACCTCAAAATTATGAACTACTTAATTACAAGAGACAGATCACAGTTTTCTTGTAATTTTGAAATCATGATCTTGTGATAATAAAATAATTTTCATGTAATTATTAGATACAGATTTTGTTAATTAATTAAGAGATACAGGTGTGGTATTTATGAAACTGCTTTTTGTATTTTATAATTATTAAATCATTTTCTTGCAATTATGAGAAGGATCTTGTAATTCTGAAATTGTTTTTGTGTAATTGCGAGACACAGATCTTCTAATTATGTTAGGTTTTTCTGTACTTATGAAAACAGATCATTACAGTCATTATTATGACTGTAATAAAGGCATCGTTATTAATGTTGGTCGTTAAAGGTTCAGTAGGTAGCATTTAGAAAAATAACTTTTAGTCATATTTGCTGAAATTATATCCTGACGAGACAGATACACTGTGCAAAAATCTGGATCCTCTGGCTCCTCCTAGTGCTCCTGATGGCATTTGCAAGAATCCACAAGCTAAGGTTAGCCACCTAGCCATAACTTAGCTACACTGCATGGATCTGGCGTTGGTTGCTTCTTTATGTTAGCTGATTAAGTAATTTGCAAACAGCAAGCTAGCAATTTACCACCCAGATCAGCCCCTGGAGTCTGGATGAATAAGCTGATGTTGTCCACCTAAGATGGTATTTGTTATGTTAGCGTTAGCAAGCTACGCAGACTTTGTGGTTTGGACTCTGTGCTGTGGTGGGTGCTGGTCGTTTGACGTAAGCGGACTCCATTTCTATGCTAACGGTAGCTACTGAAGACAGTCAAGGCACTCGAGAGCACGCACAAACGTCACATTCTTTGGATTTTCCTGGAAAAACTATCCCGAGTCCTTTACATAGAAATCAGTCCACAGACTGATATAGGCATCTGAGAAAGTCGGGGAAGGTCTCATTTTTTAAGTTACGTTATACATTGACAATACAAAGTGATTAATACATGTAAATTGCTACATATAGTACATTTAATTAGGAGACAGTATTCTTGTAATTAAAAGACACAAATCTCGCAGTTGTGAGATAGTTTTCTTGTAATTATGAGATATGGATCTCATATTATGAGACATGTTTATCGTGGTAGTAAGATACAAATCTTATCTAATTGTGAGATAATTGTCTAGTATCTTAAAATTATGACATGAACAGTCATAATTACGAGATAAGGATAAATTAGTTTTTTCTCTGCTGAATGCAATGCACTTCCATGAAAACAACATAATTTTCTTATCTTAGCGTGGATTTCTTTTAGTATTTATATTGAGGTAAACACCGCAGTACTGTGACAACAGCAATTTGTGAGACACTGCAGGTGGAAGAGAAGGGAAAACACAGTGAACCATCTCAGGAGTCAGGACTGGTGAGGAGGACAGTGGTGGGGTTACTCAGCAAGATGTGGGATGCTAAACGGCTTGGTCATCCCTCTGATAGAGGTGGTGTTCCCTCCACAGTCCACATACTGGTACATCTCCTGAGACACCTGCTCCGCATGACCAAAGTACGTCGTGGTAACGGTCACTCTGCAGAGGGTGGAGAGGACGACAATGTGAGGTCACAAACACACACTACACACAGTAAACTCAAATATTTAGATTAACATTAGAATAAATGACAGAAGTTCAACACAACTTACTGCATCATGACGACAATGTTGTGGACCTTGATGGTTTGCAGAGTGCAGTAGTCACTGGAAAATAAAACAAGTGCTAGTAAATGTGTATTGTGGACAAAGCATAAAGAAATCCCTTCTTAACCCGTTAACTACTGATCTGGGTATAGGTTGGTGAAAGTAGAAATCATAAGAGTTAAAAGAACTCATGTAAGGTGGTACTCTCAAATTAACTGTCAGGGGTGTTCCATATCATATTGTTCACAATAATACTGACATAAATTTTAACACAATAAAAATTTGTCATATCATGATGAACTACTGCAACATGTTGGCGTATTTGCTTCATGACTACATACAGCGCCGACAAACATGTCTGAAAACAAAAGCAACGTAGTTGCCAGCTCTGCTGTGAAGGGGTTAGTTCCAAAATAGGGAAATTACTTCTGTAGTGGTTGTACTTAATAATCACGTGAGGAGAGGTAACAGCTGATGTGAAGTCTAAACAACCAATCAGACAAACTAAAATGGTGTGCGGCTGTACTTGGGCACAGCAGTGCTTTGAGCTAAATGCTATCATGCTCACAATGACAATGCTAACATACTTATGTAAAGCAGGCATGTTTACCATGTTCACCATCTTAGTTTAGCGTGTCAGTAGGGCTGGGCGATAAAATGATAATGATACATAATTTTCCTCAATATAAATATAACAAATGTTCAATAAATTTTATATATAACCAATTAAACCACCCATACACCAGGAGAGGGGGCCGCTATTGCACCTTAAACGCTAGTTGCCAGTAAACAAGAAATCAGGAGAAGAAGAAGAAGAAGAAGAATTAGAGCCAATCAGAAGCCAGGATTAAAAGAGCCGATCAGAAGCTAGGATTGAAAGAGCCAATCATGTTGCAGGAATAAAAGAGCCAATCATGTTGCAGGATTAAAAGAGCCAATCAGAAGCCAGGATTAAAAGAGCTAGTACCGTCACAGGAATAAAAGAGCCTGCTTTCTTCTTCACTAAGGAGCAAAAATCAGCCTTTGAACTTGAAAGAAATAATGATTTGACATTTACTGTGATAATTATCAATATCGACTGATAGGAAAAAAAAAATTGTGATGACATTTTGGCCATATCACCCAGCCTTACGTGTCAGCATGCTAACATGCAAAGAACATGCATAGCTAATTAGCACAAAAAACACAGTACAACTGAGGTTGGAAATGTCATTAGTTTTGTAGGTGTGATGCTAGATAGTGAGGGGATCACCAAAGTAAACAGGATTCATCCTCTTGGAACCATGTCTGTACTAGGGATGCCACGGTGAGGACATTTTCCCACCTGTTACTTATCACTCACTTATCACATGACAAGAGTAAGGAGAGTTAACCGACAAGATGATGGCGTAGGATTTAACATTAAAAATCAAAGTGCGCGCTCTACAAATATTGAGCGTCATCTGCAAATATCTTTTCTTGTAAAATGTCCGGTGTAATCGGTAACACTGGTGCTGTCACAAGTTTATTAACCGGAGGGAACATTTCCATGGAGGATATTCTTGGTCATAATTCAAATTAAAAGTCCAAATTGAAAATTAAAAGAGATCAAATTAAAAAGATTATTATTTTACTACACTATTAGGAATAATCAGGCCAGGGTTCAAATTAAAAGTCCAAATTGAAAATTGAAAAAGCTAATTGAAAATGTAAAATGATAATGAAAAATGTGAATTTTATAATGCAAAAGTTTAAATGGAAATGCTCAAACTGTAAAGATGAAATTGAAAATGCCAATGGAAATAAGAAAAGGGAAACATCAAATATGAAACTCAAAATGGGAAATGGAAAAGCTTAAATGGAAATACTTAAATTTAAAGCTTAAATAGAAAAAAATAATTTATTCAGCATTTTAAATTCTATCTTTTCCATTTGGCATTTGCCATTAGACATTGTCAATTTAATCTTTTTCCATTTGGCGTTTGGCTTTTCAAGCTGTATGTAAATGAGGAGGCGTGGCCCATAGGATGGAGGGAGGGTTTGAAACAGCTGGGGTGCAGAGGCACCTTATGGACAGCAGGGGGAGCTGGTTGCTAAAGAGCACAGTGAGTTTGCCAGAGTCCAAACTAGAAGAGGAACCACACCGTGCTCTGCCATCCACATTGGTTGCTAGCAATGGCAAAGCCAGAGCTAGCCTCATCACTAAACAGCCGCTAGAAAGTCTTGACAAAGCAAAATCTGCGTTTCTATTGGAGCTGAGGCACAGATGAGTGGTTAGTGTAGTCAACTGGTGTCTGGGAGCCTAAGGTTCGAGATCAATCCTGTAATAGTTTTTTTAAAGAACACTTATTTTAACATTTTATTATCATAAAATTAGAAGTGTAATGAAAAAAACACGTGATTCCACTTTTATTCGAATACAAATCATTTTCAAACCCTTCCTCCAGCTTTTGGCCCATGCCTCCTCATTTACATACAACTTGAAAAGCCAAATGCCAAACGAAAAATATGAAATTTAAAATGTCTAATGCCAAATGATACAGTGCAAATGCAAAAAAATAATTTCGTTTTTTCTATTTAAGCTTTTCCATTTCCCATTTTGAGTTTCATATTGGATGTTTTCTTTTTCTTATTTCCATTGTCATTTTCAATTTCATCTTTACAATTTGACCTTTCAGTTTGAGCATTTCCATTTAAGCTTTTGCATTTTAAATTTCACTGTTTTCATTCTCATTTTACATTTTCAACTTTATATTTGGACTTTTAATTTGAATTATGACCAAGAATATCCTCCATACATTTCCTCACAGTGGCATCCGTAGTATACACAGTACTTACTACATGTAGCTCATCTCTTCTGCAATGATGGTGGGGACCATATAATCAATCTGAAAACAGAAACAGAAACAATAAAGAGTCAGAGATATACGCACACAGAAGAATGTTTAAATGGTAAACAGACACTGAGCTGTACCTGTTTCATGTCCAGAGGACTTATGGCAGTGATGTTACTGATGCGAGATTTACCGATCACCGTCTTGGCAAACTGCACCTGAGCTGTGATGTTGGCCACCTCTACTGAGTAGTAGTTGTTGTTGGTGATATTGAGAGTGTTCTAGAGGAGAACCAGCATTGGAAGAGTTCATTAGTATAAGTTGTATACTTCTAGCAGTGGCCACAGGTTTCCTTAACTCCTAATACCACAAAAACACTGAGTTTAACATGTTTTATCATGGGTGTTTGTGTTTGTCGGTGAGGGAGGTGTGGGTGGAGGCCAGCAGTCCTCTACAGCTCTATATCGCACCTCTGTCCACATATTCAGTTTTACTCATAAATATATTAGTAAATATATTAGGCAAAAAGCAGGCAAAAAAGAGGCAATTCTTGCCTGCTTTAGCTGCGGTTCCTCAGACTCTAGATCACCTGGCTTGCCAGGGTGTTGTGTTATCTGGTGTGCCCCCAGGTTGCTCGTTGTAGAGTGATATTTCATTTGGACCTTGCATATTCTGCAGATTACTGTATATTTATTTGTTATTTTTCTGTTTGTTGATGGGAAACCAAAAACTTTCCACACATCACTTCTTAAAAGCTCAGGAGTGGTCTCCGAGGGTGCATCGCTTTCTGCCCTTTCTGATATTGAGATTCAGAAAACTTTACTGTTCATCAAACGTGACAAAAGCATTTTGTTTTCACATGCGGGTAACTTAGGCCAAGGCAAGAAGGGCGAGATTCGCTAACATTAGCCAACACTTTTATAAAGCTCAAGTATGTAATATAATCCAAAGGCTTGACAACCAGTGCTGAGCACCTGAAATCAATATCACAATTAGTTAAAATCATGATTAAAATAGAAAATTAAGGTGATCAGTCTGTTTTACATTTCTTGCGACTAATGAGTCATTCTGTAAATGTTCAGTTAATTGCTTGGCCCAATTAAAGCCAATAATTGTACATTTAATGATCACAGTTTATCTGGTGACATCCCTAACTATTAGCACCTATAGACAAGCAGCCAAAGCACTCTTGAGTTCTCTGTGCCTTTCTGAGGTTACCACTTATCCACAAGGGGGCAGCAAATGATGGTAAAATTTAATGCTACAGAGGGATGTCTACTTTGATACTTTATCTCTCTTGGGGAAAAGCTGAAAAGATGGTTAATCTGAAGCAGTAAAAATATTTATCTGGAATACTTTTATACCATCCTGTGTAGTTATTGTATTTGCTATATTGGCATTTATCTCCACCACACATGAATTACACGTGTTAAGTGTTACATGACAAATTCATGCTACCCTTTTTCCTAAACAAGAACATTAGATATATCCCTTGTGTTGTGTCCTTACTATTAACAGGGCTAATAGGCATTTAA
The DNA here is from genome assembly GCA_002120245.1 of Maccullochella peelii. Taxonomy (NCBI): domain Eukaryota; kingdom Metazoa; phylum Chordata; class Actinopteri; order Centrarchiformes; family Percichthyidae; genus Maccullochella; species Maccullochella peelii. Next base: position 12,188 of record LKNJ01006830.1, read on the forward strand.
ATCATACTTTAAGTTCCAGTAGTTTCAAGCTGGAGAGCCGCAGCTCACCGTGATGTTGAGATAGACACTACGCTTCTCTTGGTCGTAGCTGACAAAAACAGACTTCACCCCGACGTAGGACACATCAATGGAGCGAGGGAAGAGGAAGAAGACAGCCAGACTGGACAGTAACAGGCAGACCACCACTGACGCAGATACATACAACTTCCTGAGGAGGACACAAGACCACACATGATTCCCTTACTAAGCACACAATGTGAACTACAAAATGTTACACAGATTTCATTTCACATTTTTATCCATTCTTTCATATCTTAATTTAATTTGAGAATTTTGGTGCCCAGTATGAATTTTGTTCAAGTATCAACTCTGCCACATTTACACATAAATGTATATTCACAGTATGTGAAGTGGTTTTGATGATACTTTTATCCTCCATCTTGACAACCACCAGGTAAACAGTGGAATTAGTAGTAATCTACCAGGAATGGGCAACCTGCACTGTAGCCAGAGACACTGCACAAAATACTGGGAAGATGGATAAACAGTTGTTCGCCAAGAAATAATTCCAGCAGGTAACTGTCTATTAGGTCTTTTGTCTATTCATATATTGGGAAATAACCCTCTTCTGTCAAAATCAAATGTCTTTTGCTGAGTTTTCTTGATTCATTTTCCGTCAATCCTTTCTTCCACTTCTAATCCTAATATGCTCGTTAAAATCCACGTTGTTGTTTTGGGGATTCAATAATTCAACTTCCCACATTCATGCAAATACTGAGAGGTGTTAAGACCTTAAACAATGTTGGTGGATCTATCCAACAGTCTTTCGAAAGGACACACAAAGAAAAAAATGACTTACGTCCTCCTGGGCCGCAGCCTTTGGTCACTGTATGGAATCAATGCGACAAGTTGATTTTCTTGTCCTGAAACAAAGGCAACAATCAATGATGAACCTGTGGTGCAACTAAAGCCTGTAGTTTACTTTAGGATTATCACTGGACATTGTAAAATCATGTGGCTATGGAAGACAGACAGCTAACCTTTCAGTCTTCAGCCTGTATCTCTTACAGTTAGACTACCCCCACCCTGACTGTGTACATGGTGGTGTTACCTCTGGGGATTCTCCCGGTGCCCTGACATGTGGGACAGGTCACACTGTCCCGTCCTGTGAATTCCACATAAGGAAACTGGGAGACGTCTCCACCCTTCCCGTCCTCAGTCTGGGTGTCCTCCAGAGGAGAGGTCAGGCTGTCCTGACCCTCATCGTGGCCTGTCTGCTTAGCGAGGTGGGAAAAAGACTTCCCCATAGTCACAACTGGAAAACATAAGGTAAACAGAAGAACAGTCTGTGATTCACCCCGTCAGCTGGGTATCTCATTCATTAGTGTCGCTGTTATAAATATTCCTTGTTTTGGCTTTTAAAAGATGACCAGCGATTTTAAATTAACACCAACTGCTGTTGGACCACACCTATTCACTTACACCAAGATATTTAGACTGATAAATTTACTTGTTCATTGAAAGTAATTCTCATCAATTTTGATTTTAAAGGCGATTTTTGTCTCTGAAAAATCACGAGGACAGCAATCCAAGTATTTCACCTGTACACAGATACATTGTGCTTTTAAAAGAAAGAAAGAAAGAAAGAAGAAAGGAAAATACAGCAATTTGTGCTTTTATCTGACTGTTCAAAGAGAGAGGAGAAGGTGGTTTGTACCTTTTTTATGCATGGTGTCATTCTAATTTTCCATTACCCAAATTCCCACTCAGCACTGAAAATCTAATGTTTTAACTCAGAAATATCTTATATTTCCCTTCCAAGCAAATTCTCTGCGAAATAAAGAATAAGTAGTTTAGCTGAGAACTGGGTTAAAATTCAGTATTGATTCGACATGTGTTATTCCCACTTTGCCTTGATAGGTTTCACTTCAATTTGATATTTCTGCAGGATTTTATTACATAGTATTTACTATGTTTTTGTGTCTCCCATTATAGTTTTTCATGATGAATTTCACAACGGGGTATCTATATAACTGATTAAATGCATTAAGCTTTGAGCCTTGATAACAATGCTTAGTCATGCTATTACAATCATCATGTTTTCATAAACACATCTTTCTTAAATTTGATTTAAAAACGACCTCACCTCACCTTGTCTTGCCAGTGCAAATATCAGTTTACTGTGTGGCTATATAGGACATTCAACAAGACAGAAAGTAGTAGAAGTTTGTTTTTAGAGGCATTGAAATATAGACAAGCGTTAACTCCTCAGCAAGTCGCAACAAAGGCAAACACCACAGTCCGCGCACACTGCACCACTTGATTCTTAAAATGAGTTTGGATTAGATATCTTAAAAATATTAATATATATTATAGTTGCGCAACTTTCACCAAATGATTGCCTGTCATTGGTTGTACAAAACATTGTTTTGTCAGTCGGTCAGTTAGGATAGAAATTTGCTCAAGTATGAGTGTTTGGTCAATTATCCAAGAGATTAAGGTACTTTACCACAGTCTGGTGTGCCTGTCAAGAGAACATAACCGAAAGATAGACAGCCAGCCAGCAACTTTCAGCCACAACATCCTACTGACAGGATCTGGTTACCAAATCAAGTTGCATAGAATGTGTGGTATCACATGGGAAACCCTCGTGACCTGGCTGCTATTGGCAGCCTTTAAATTGAGGCCGGTCTACAAAGTGTAGTATTAGTATTAGCAAGTTAACGCTAAAGTTAATACCGCTAACATTAGCTTAGTTTAGGCCTGTGAACTTTAAGTTGGAGCTAGTGGCCTAACAAGCCACAAAGGCTGTTAACATTAGTAATATATTGCCAAGGGAGAAGTTACTGCCAATGTCGATGTAGCTAACAACATTATACAATAAACCAAAGTAAACAAGCAAGCTGTCAAAATGCCTCCTGGAAAGAAAACTTCACCAGACTGACAGTTAGCCTGCTAGCTAACTAGCTGAGAGCTAATAGCTGTCCAAAATGAACATTAGCTGTGGTCAATATTACGACAGCTAACTTAAGTAGCTAGTTTATTATCAAACCCAGTCTATCAGAAGTTAATGTGCGACATGCTGCAATAACACGTAATTTGAATGAAATAGGGCCGGAGAGAATTACCTGAATGTGACTCTTCATGTACCAGATTACTGTTGCTAGTGGGTCATGCAGTTTTGTTAATCCACTGACAAACAGACATGCGCGGATATGATGCGTTCCCGACTATAGGAAAGATCGATTTTAAGGTTAGACATACGATTACCTTCAGTTCCATATTAATGACACTCGCCCCGGATCGGCTCCAGCCCCCCCGAGACCCTCTAAGCGGATATAGATAATACTACTAACTACTTAACGTTTTTTATATAGTTATGAACTCGATGTACCTGGTTGTGTAAGCTCTGAAAATACTTAAATCAGGTGCAATAATAAAGAATATAATATCCAAATAAATCTTTGAATACTGATATTTTCAGTAGGCTACTGCAGTGAAATAGTCTACAGGTGTAGCATACTCTAGAGAACGTGTGCAATAATAATGATTAGAACAAGAGTAAAAATGAAGATTAGAAAAAAATATAAAGGATAACATTTAGAAGATGTAAGGATTTCTAACCAAACTGAAAAAAACCTTGTTTCCATTTTGTGAACACACATGCCATCATAAACTAGCATAGGCTACTAGGCCTACTTGCTGGAGTTTGATGTTTCTGTAAAACCTCATAAGATGCATTGTGGGGCAACCACAACAGACACTGATTATTTACTGCATGCTGCGTTAAGCGGAAGAAACGGGGAAAACACCTCACCTATTTCAAAATAGTTTTTGTTTAATAAACCACACGAAGCATTTTATTTCAAGTCAGCATAGGCCTAGTCATAGTAGTGTAAACCTGGTCATTTTCATTTTTGATTTCTTGGACTTTGGTGGATTTGAGGCAGTTTACGTACACATGTAGTGGGATTTTAACCAAATAATTAAAAAAAAGAAAAAAACACAGACATGCAATTTATTATATTACAGTAAATCTACTAAAACTGTGAAGTATAGCATTTTTTTTCCCTACAGAGCACAAATGCATCATCATTAACTGGTTCACAATGAACATTAACTAATGGATGTAGTATTTTTTCATCCACCTCTTTCTGCTTTTTACGCAGTGCTGATGAGGCCTCTTAAAGAACACCCTGTGAGCAGCAGTTTCATCTTACCGTTAATGTTTATGTTACTGGAGAGCCTATTTGCAAAGTTAAACATGTACTAAATAATTAGCCTATATTGCTATGTAATCAGGTTCAAATAATTTTGAAATAACCAAGATGATAAGAGTGTAATAAGATAACATTGTCTTCTAAAATGTAATCTGAAGTTGTCAATTCACCTCTATAATTGCAGTTTTAGGATTCATCCACTTGGTGGCAGTGTTTATCCAAGTTCCCTAATGTGGGTGAGGCCATCAGTATTGATCCATTTAAACATCTGGCACGATTCACCTTGTTAGTTATCAAAAGTTTAAGTCCAGTCATGTTGTATCAGACACCTGATTCAAATGAACAAATTAGACAAAATAAAATCTGAAAAGTTTGGAGTACATATGTATTCCTGTTCCTGTACATCCTGTTCCGTGAAGGCCTGAGAGTTTTTTAGAGAACATTACTAAACAAACAACATCATGAAGATAAATAGGTCAGGGATAAAGTTGTGGAGAAGTACAAAGCAGGGTTAGGTTATAAAAAATATCCCAAGCTTTGAATATCTCACCAACTGAGCACCATTAAATCCATCATTAGAAAATGGAAAGAATATGGCACAACAGCAAATCTGCCAATAGAAGGCCATCCACCTAAACTGACGGACTGGGCAAGGACAGCGTTAATCAGAGAAGCAACCAAGAGGCCAATGGTAACTCTGGAGGAGTTGGAAAGATCCACAGCTCAGGTGGGAGAATCTGTCCACAGGACAGCTATTAATCGTGCACTCCACAAAGCTGGCCTTTATGGACGAGCAAGAAGAAAGCCATAAGAAAGCCTGTTTGGAGTTTGCCACAAGCCAACACTGCACACAATCCCCACAGTGGAACACAGTGGTGGCAGCATTATGCAGTGGGGATGCTTTTCATCAGCAGGTAGTAGCAAGATGAATGGAGCCAAATAAAGGGCCTGTTTCAGTCTGCAAGAAACATGAAGCTGGGGTGGAGGTTGAATCCAATTGAGAATCTGTGGCAAGACTTTTAAAGTCCTTATAAAGTTGACTTGGCTAACGTGTTAGCCTGCTTATGCATCCAGCAGACACAGAGCAACATTAGCATTAGCGACACCTTTCACATTACACATAGTCATTTGGGCCATTGTTAATATAAAAATATTGACTTGTGCAGCTTTAAAGCTACTTAAGGGGAAACAGACTAGAAATTACATTAACTGGTCTTTTTTTACCATTATTTTGTAGCATGAACACCATGGTTCATCTATTCATTTGGTACAAAATTATCAAGACATTAATGGGTCAGCTGATGTGTGGTCCCATTCAAAATATA
>LKNJ01006831.1:0-15117 GCA_002120245.1 Maccullochella peelii
TATTAGGAAAATTGGCCCCTTATTATATATGTGGTGTATGAGGTTCGAAGCTAAACACAAGCTGTTTAAAGATTATTTCAAACATTTTAAAAACATAACCAAATCACTTGTTAAAAAGCATCAGATGGCCATTGCTTATCACTGGGAAACCGTCAACCTCAAACAAAATGAGTACGGGCCAATTAAATCTTTTTCCCTCAGAGATGAGAATGTGGTCAACAATGAAATGCTTGAAATGATCTTGTCAAAAGACGTTTTTTCAACTAGTTGAGTTAAAGTTGATGGTGTAGAGTATAAAACGAAGTGAGGAAAGGTGTATAATAAAAATGTCTGAGCTTAAATGTCATAACCTGTTTGATATTCAAAACTCATACAATGTTTCAGATGAAAGTATGTACATTATACCTTCATTCACAATGTTTTGATTTGACTGTATGACTGCAAGGAAGAAAAGGCAAAAATAAATGTTATTCTTTGATAATTATTGTTTATTGGTATTAATTAACATAATTTATTTTAACATTTATTCAGTGTAGAAAGTTTGGCACTTTAGGGAGTGAAACTAACGCTACCCAAATAGTTGTATTTTTACACAGCGGTATTGCTACTTTTACTTATTAAGCTCTGGATACTTTCATTACTGGATATAAATGAATTAATTTAAGAGATAACCAAGTCCTTGTATCAACCCACTGCATTAACAAAAGGACACAAGTAAAACAGTTTTATCTGCATTGAAAGAAAATGTAACATGTAACAAACTTTTGTCCAATGTCCGGTATATCAGCAGCACGGTAAGTGTACTTTATGAAGAAGAGGACAAGATGTGGAGAGTGAGAGCCGGGAGTAGCTACATGTTTCTTCTGCTTTAAATCTACGTAACTGACGGGGCTCGCGCGCGTTCTACGTACGTATTCTACGTAGCGGTGGAACAGGAAGGGATAAGGATACTGTCAAGAAAATACGTTTTCTTTCTGTTAGCTAGCTACTGACAAGTAACTAAATCCTGTCGGGAAGGAGACTGACAGTCTCCAGTGACCATTTATTTCCAGCAGCCGTTCAGTGACCAGCGTTATTCCACATACTGCAGCAGGTGAGTCACATCGGCTGTTGCTAGTTTCTGTCCCCAGTGCCAGCTTGTTTCACACAAGAGCTGTGATACCATTTTTATTTTCAACGCTAAACTGAAGTCATTAAAGGCCTGCACACACACGTTTGGAGGCTGTGCGTGTCCGCTGACACATGTCCTTGTGCCGTTGCGTCTTTGGAAACATGTACATGTCACTGCGCATGCGCGACAAATGAGACTCTTGATTCATGTAGTTTATTATGCCCCCATTTGTACTTGTGCAGTAACGTGGATAGAATGTTATTTCTGCGCACTAAGTGGCTAAATGTTTTCAAATCGTATTTGTACCCAGAATTACTCGTGTCCTGGGAGTTACTGTAAATATGTATAGCAGTAACAAGTGAATGAATGTCATTGTCAGTAATCTTCACTTTTATACCCAGATGAAAGTAGCAATGCCTGAAAGACATGTCTCACAAAGAAGATAATGAAGGCAAAAGGAGGTGAGCAGCACAAACAAACCGCACGATGGTTCGAATAGTGCTTATTAAACCACTGGGGAGATCACTCCATGTAAATGTAATGCACCAGTCACCTTTTTGACTTTCCTCTTTCAGTTCTCACCGCACTGAATTGTACACCAGCATCCCTCGAACATGTCTGCCCATTGTGTACCACCCAGATTACAACATCACCTTCATGGGCCTTGAAAAGCTCCATCCGTTTGATGCAGGGAAGTGGGGGAAAGTCATTCACTTCTTGAAAGGTAGGACAGCGAGAAACAGAGTGGCAGATGGGGAGGACATCTCCCCAAGCTGATGTATATGAAATCACTGAGTTGATCAGAGATGCAAGAAGAGGTAGAGAACAAAGAGTAGAGAGTGGAGAGGTGAGGTGTAGATGCTGGTTAGGGGAAAGGCAGAGCAATAGAGCACAGATAATTAGAGAAAACTCCCTATGGGAGTCTGTGCAGGTACAGTAGATGAGGCCCAGCGCGGGTTTCAAGGCCAAGGGAAAACAGTCGCTGGTTAACTGACACGACTTCCCACGAGGTTGTTGCTGTGGGTTGACTTTGCTATAGAAAGTGCCGTCCACAGCTTAATGAATTCACAAAACTTTCAGAAGTAAAGAGTGCAAATAAAGAACTGAGCCTCTGCTGACAGAGGAAAACATTGTGGGTGCAGATTTAACCAGCATATTTATAATATCATACAAAGGAACATATTGTGTAATAGATTTTAATGAGTCCTCTGTGTCACATTCAAAGTCAGAGGCTGAATTTTTTAAGAGAGTAAAGTGTAACAACCTTTCTGTGTTCCAGGGGTCCAAGAAAAAACAAATGGAGCAGCTAATGTTAGTTCAAAATAAGCTACATGTAATGTATGTGACGCTAAGATTCAAAACCATTATAATCATGTTGCTATGGAGCAAGTGCAGTGTATGCTGAGTGAAGACTACTGTAACTGCATCTGGGAAAATTCAGGGTTGACTAAGTCTCTTGCAAGAAACACATTTTTTACTGCAAGTTACTGAAATGAGTTGTCAGTTATCGTATAGTTAGGGGGCGATGGCCACGATTCATATCATGATAATTATCGCACCATTATCTCAATATCAATATATTGCAATATTTCCTGAAGTACTTTAAATAGCATGATAAAAACTCAAATTGATGTTCAGTACATTGATCCAAATGGTTATATTAGTAATTTTTGAGTTTGGTGTTACAACTCCTTTATAATTCATTTAGACATGAAATTTAAACTACAATATTTCAATAAGAGAATTTTGTCATTATACAAATATGTAAATAGAGGATAGGTAATTATATTGATCTGTCATCCCTTAAATTTGGCTATTAAAACATTGTCAGCACTTGCTCAGTTCTTTGCATTTTACAGTTGAAAAATAAATGTGTCAGTGCCCTCTGGTGGATAGACAATGTAATCTTTGTCATTTCTGTACTGCAATTTCTTGTTACTTATCGTCTGACAGATATGTATACACATACCAATATATGAGTGACTAAAATAATGTTGATGCCAGTGTATTGGTCGAGCTCCAGTCAGTGCTTCTCCTATTGGATTCATGCATGCAAATTATTTAGGTCACTTATAGCAGTTCAAATGAATGCTGACATCTTGGTTCAGCAGTGGGATTTCAGTAAAAAACACAGCCACTTTATACCAAACTGAGGACACGGAATTGTTGCTCATCTTCAACTCCGTGAGATAGATTGGCTGAAACTATTAGGTGTAGTAGGACTGAACAGTGCTTTTCCTACTTGGAAGATAGAATTTAGATTTTTTAAAAACTTTTGTGAAATGCAACATTTAGGCTGTTTCACACCACTGCGCGGCAATCGCCCTAACAACCGCCTACCTGCAAGAGTGTTCCCCAAAAAGCAAAGCGTTTTAAAAGCGCCTGCTGCCGCTACGGTCCAAGGCTGCGTTGACAGGCAGGTGCTTCAGTGAACGTCATAGCGTTGGTACAACCCACCCGAAAGTCCACAACACGAAGTGTTGATTTGATTTGCAAGCTAGTGTAACCTTGTGTAAACCACACGTTTGTAGCTGTGCAAGCTAGCTTGGTGCCTTCTAAATAATTCCCCAAGAAAATAGGCTTCAATTATTGGTTCCACAATTTTTTGCAAGTGGAATGTATTGTTTTTTAAATAAAACATCAGGCCCTGCTAGATTGAACCAATCAAATCAAAATGCATTTCATTTTTTTGTGTTCTGGTTGTCCTTGCTAGCGCCGTGTTGTATTCAGACACCAGCATCATCGGCTCCTCCATTGCTCTTCTTTCTGACCCACGATGCCCGTCTCCTTCTACTTGATTGGCCAAAGCCAGGCGGTTACCAGCAGAAGTTCAGTACAGTGAACTTTGGGTGGCAGAGCAAAATCAGTGCACATTCACGTGGGCAGCAGCTGCTTCATACCCCTACCGCCGTGATCGAAACCGCCTTCCCCTCATTGAAATAACTGTTACCGCACAGCAGTGTGAAAGCCCCTTTAGTGTTGTGAAAGTTATGTATCACAAAAGTGATACAACTCTAGTATGAAAGTTTAGTTTATAGTTTTTCATGTAACAACAGCATCATATTGTTCTATTTTCAGTCTCAGACTCTAATCACACAATGATGCCTTTGTCTCAGAGGAGCAGCTCATCACGGATGGAATCATTGTGGAAGCCCGTGAAGCTACTGAAGAGGATCTGCTGGTGGTTCACACCAAACGCTACCTCAACAGATTAAAGGTCGCTTTGTTTTTTCTCAGCACTGCCAACCTTTAGTGTATCTCTCATTATGGCGGCATGGCAACAGTTCCTCTTCTCTTCACATCTTGCTTTTCTTCCTCTGCGTATTACACGCATCACTCAGTAGTACTGAGGAGCTGAGCGGTCCATCAGGATTTTAAATGGATTCGTTATTAATAGGAAATGTTAGTGTGCTCACATTTAATAATAAAAATAGCGTGATTCAAACCAAACTGGGATCTTCTCTGCTAAAAGTTCCTTCTGTTTGACATTTTCCTTCTCATGTTGTAATGCAGGAGGCGACATAACAGAGCAGAGAGTTCTCATCAAAATGCAGTGGATTATTCTATAGGGGAATTAGTCCTCAGTCAAATCAATCACGTCAAGCATATTCAGAAGATGGCACCTCTCTGGGTCCTTTGAGTCAACAGGGGTTTTTGCACTTTTAATTGATCAGCCCCAGGAGTTGATTGGGATCCACAGTTGTTTATTTCCTTCCAGAGTGGATTTGGGAGACTGCAGTTGTTTGTGGCCATTTCATACAGTCAGTCATATGGAAATACTGAGATGTGGTAGTAAAGGAGTGTCTGCTGCAGGGAAGCTAAAGTAGTAAGAGAAAAGTAGTAAAACTGATAACAGTATAGTTCTATTGTGCTCAGAGACTTTGTATTTGTTCTCTCTCCCCTCTACTGCATGCAGAACCAAATCTTGGAAGGCTCAGGAGAGGTACCTCAGTACTCTGCCGTGAATTTGCATTATTCTGTGCTGTCCTGTTTTCACGTGAGAGTCGAGGCCCAAGCCTAAGCCCACTAGCAGCCTTATTAAGTCTTTCTTTAGTCAGGTTTTCTGTATCTTTATATCCAAACCCTGGTGGGCTCACATTGAAACATAATGTGTTTTTTTTTTACCTCCTGTTTGGCTTCGTGTGCTTTTCAGTCAACTGAGGTCCAGCTGTGGTTTTGTTTTCCTTATAAGTGATGGAGTCGTAGCACAGAGAAAGGTCTCTATATACTGTGTCTAATTGTGTTCTTTTTCACTTTAGTGGTCTCTGGTGGTGGCAGCAATCACAGAAATCCCACCTCTCCTGTTTCTGCCTAATTTCCTGGTGCAGCGGAAAGTGTTGAGGCCTTTACGGACACAGACTGGAGGAACAATAATGGTAGGTATCTCTGAGCCTCATTTCCTCTTCACATGGCTTCGTTTTTGTAGCTGATAATATTAACATAATTTACCTATCTTCCTACTATCCACCCTCCTTTTTCTGAGGAAGAAATAGACATGATGTTTTGTAGTGTACCTCTGCAGGCGCATCACAGATCACCCATGCAGCTTCCAGCACTCAGCCAGCATCATTTACCATCAAATACAGAATTTGAAGGCATTTTCTTAAATATTAAGAGATTAACTATAACTCTATTTCATCATACTCTTTAACTTTCCTGTTGAAATTCCATTATCCATAACAAGTCTGTATTTTCAAAGTAACTGTCTTTTCTTCTTATGCAACAAATCTTTTTATTCATTTTATAGAATTATTAAAGTCCCATTTATAGTATGAACAAATGTATTAATTATGACCTTGTATATTAGAAAAAGTTAAGTAGCTTAGTAGATAACTGGCACATTGCTCTTGGTGTCTGACTATAGTATTACAATTATTGCCTAATTTCATCCCCCTGGATCTGTACTTTGCACAGCAGGCCAGGTATGCAGGACCACTGCAAATCTGCTTCAGTCGAGCACATAGATCACTGTGCTGGTAGTGAAGTGTTGTGCTCCATAGAATTTACGTTTGCTGGGCTGTTGCCCACCATACACTGCTTTATCTCTCATGACCCGCTGAGGGGAAATGACTTCCATGGAAATACTCTTTGATAGGAAAAATGTAAATTGTTACTTTTGTTGGAGCACTGACTAGAACATAACTAGCAGGACCAGGACCTTCTCAGACTCCTGTTGAGACTGGCCATTATCTGATCATAAAGCAAATCAGAAGGATGATAAATGTGAGACAGTTAGTTTGATGAGGATCACACCAAGGTTTCTGACAAATGGCGCTGGTTTTAGTTGGGTTTTCAATAAACTGGAATGGAGAGGTCTTGTAGAGTGCAGTATTTCCCAGAGACAAAAGCAACCAGATTGAGTGGTGAGACAACATGCATTTGGAGAGGTCATTATGTCAGAAGAGAGGAAGGGAGAGTCCAGCCAAGTATTGTCTGCTTTGCAGTGGTAGAAAAATGTATGAGGTGTGATGACTGAGTCAAGAGAGAGTGTTGAAGGGAGAACAGGAGTGGGCCAAGGACTGAGCCCTGAAGTACGCCATAGAGAGGGTGAAATTGCAGCTGTAGTGAATTTATTTCCCCCGTAATTCTGTCAGATACTGTTAAATGAACATTTTAATGTATATAAGAGGCACATCACAATAACATGAGTTTATGTTCTTCATTTCCATGAAGTATGGCTGCAGACTTGAATATGCAGGAGCTGATCAGTATTATGCAAATTCAATTCAGTTTTATTTATATAGCGCCATATCATAACAAAGTTATCTCAGGGCACTTTTTTGCTGGACTGACTCCTTATGTTTACAGAGACCCAACAATTCCCACCATGAGCAAGCACAAGCGACAGCGGCAAGGAAAACTCCCAAATAAGGCGCATTGTATGGTTTTCACTGCATATACTTGATATAATTACAAGTATATATACCTTTAGCATCATGACAAAGGTCTTTCACTCAAAGAGATGCATTCTGAGACTGATGGTTGATGGAGTCGTGCAGGTGCAATTAGAAGGCTATAGTAAAATATGCCTGATACTCTCACTGCTTACACTGAGTGCTTTTTTCCCGCAGAGAGGAGCTTTAAAGCCATGGCCAGAGTGTGCATACATGCTAATGTGTGTTATTACTCATCCATCACAGAGCCATATTGGTGTTTACACACAATCTTCCCAGCTCATATCTCCTCCCCTCAGGCACCCTACACGCCGGGCTCCGGGAATACATGGCAGAGAAGCCCCCTTTTTCATCCGAGGGAGAAATCTTGACCTGCCTTTGACAGAAGCAGCTGCCAGCGAGCATGTAACAGCATTCCTCTTAGTCAGTATAGATCCTCCCTGGGATTTCCTTAAATGTAGCTCACGTGCCTCAGCTATTAATGATTTATCTTATTACATTTTGGCCATCAGTCCTTGAGAACTATGTAGTGGTTTCAAGGTTTTGTAACCACATTCCCAGGAATGTCCTTTATTTGTGAAGTGTACTAGATAAGCCCTCAGTGGTTTCTTAAGAGGATGAGCCAGTGGAGCGACCAGCCCTAAATAACCCCTTCCTCATGCATAGCCATGCACATCAGGATTAGATTGATCAACATGTGAGACAATCATTGCCTGTCTCTCTCTTCTCAGGAAATGTGCTCTTAGGAGTAGATTTAACAAAGAGTGGGGCTGTAAGAGAATTCCCTGAGGAAAAGTGAAATTGTCTGTTACCATAAACTGTTGTGGTAAAGTAGTGGTAAATGTGTGCTCCAGTAACTACATTTAAAGGAATAGCTTAGCATTTTGGGTTACACTTATTTGTTTTCTTTTTTGAATGTGAAATGAGAAGATCTTGGCTCTCTCCGTAGTGAAACCCCCCCACTTACAATACCAACAAACTGTCTCACTGTATTTACAAAATGTAAAAATGACAATTTGCAATTTTAGGGGGAATTACAGGATGGGACTGTTTCTTAATGAACACCAGCTGCCCTGCAGAATTGCCATATATGGTCGGTGAGCACAGGTTTTGGTTCTAAGGGCTGTACAGCCTCACTGTGACAACAACATGTCGGGATGCTGCACACCGTCACTGTGCCTGGCTATCGTTTTTGTCGAGACATAGTTGAAGCGCATAACTCCCCCTAAATCCATAAACTGCTGTTTCTACATTTCTGTTTAACAGCTAGTGGAAATGTATCATGATGATATAATCATTATATTATTGTTTTACAAAATAATTTTGGAAAAAGGATTCCAAGCTGATAGTTTGTAAAGGTAACACAATGAGTTATTTAAATTTTTGTTTTATATACGTAAAGAGTTTTGTTTAATTTAATGCATAACAGCTGAATTCAGTTAATTTCATTAAACATCAATTTCATTTTTTTTGCATGCATATTTTATATTAAGATATATGTCAATACTGGATAGATATCATGCTAACGATTTCAAACTTCCCCAGCCCAAATGTGAATTCATTACATTAATTTACATTACATTTTCTTGAGGTTTTAAAAAGTCTTAAAAAGCATAAATTTGATTAAAAAAATTGTGCAGCAACCCTGGCTTAAATAAACAACACACACAGTGTTAATTAATGACCTTTAGAGGTGTTGGAAAGCATTATTTTCCACTTTGGTCAAAGCCAGGCTAGCTGTTGACCCCCAACCACCAGTTGTTCTGCTTATCCAGGCTAAACACATCTTAACTCCAGATCAGTACTTAACACACACACACGATCGATCTTCTCATCTCACTTTTTGAAAGGCAGCAAATTACTGTATTTCCCAAAATGTTGACCTATTTCTTAAAGCATTTATTTAAGTTTCCACAATGGCCACAGTATAGTATATTGTATCCCAGCTGTGGTGTTAGGGGTCACTTTTGTTTGCCTCAGGACACTTTGACAGGACTCATTGGACAACGATGGACACATTGGCTGTTATTTGAAAACGTATAACCTTTTAATTACTCACCACTGGTGTGATCTCAGCAGGGAGGGGGAGGAGGTTTACAGGCTAAAAGTCAAACCACCAAAGGGCAACAAGGAAATGGAAAAATACCTCCATACTGAAATCTGTGGTTACATTTCCGTTTAACCCAATAGCTGCTGAACAGAAACATCCAAAGAGCTCTAGGAGGACTCTTGTCTCTTGTTGTCTGTATGCAAATTTTAAAGGCTTTGTGTGTGGCTGGAGGTCAGATTTACAAATGGGAAAAACAGAAGCTATGGTAAAAGCATTCAGTATTTGAAGTGTTTTGTCCAGATCTGTGCCCTGCACTGAAAAGCAGCATTTGACTACATCGCCTTGAGACCTATTTCCTATTCCATAAAGAAATTGTATGACTATTTTCTGTTCTTCAATAAACATGAATCAGTTTATTGTGAGCCACTAGATGATTGTTGCTGCATTTTGTTTATTTGGAAAAGGTCATTTTCTTTCATAAATGGAAAGTCTGCGTCACTCAAAGGGTCGTATTCATACATCTTTCTCTGATGGTATTAAAATATTTCAGTTCAGTTTTTGTCTTCCACAGGCAGGAAAATTGGCTGTTGACCGAGGATGGGCTATTAATGTAGGTAAGTGAGTTTCTAGTACAGACTCCAATATGTGAGTGAGTTACCTGTTACTGTTGGTGTCCAACCTTGTCTCCTACACAATATGCCTGGATTCCGTTCAGTGGCAGCATTTTTTCCATCCAAACGTGTTGTTCTTTTTGACAGTTGTTGATATACTGTACACTAAGGATGAACTGCTCCGATCCACTGGATTGCTATCGGCCCTGATACTGACATCGGGTATCAGCCTGATGTGACCAATTTACAGTGTGTGTTGTATGATGATGCTTGATGTGAGTATCTTGTAGCTGATTTTAACTTTGGGAGGAATAGAGCAATGGTTCAATATCGTCACATGGGTATCGATATTGAATCAGTATCAGTGCATGTCCACATTTCACCTTTACACTCGAGTCATTCATTTAATTTTATTCACTGAGAGCAAGAGCTAAGGTTTTCGTGACTTTCAAAGAAGGACTTGAGACTTCAGCAGAACGCCTCGGGTCGGTTTAAAAAATATATTTTTCGACTGGTCTGTAGTGTTAGGCCAGTCTTCATTTTGCTCTTAGATTAGTCTAATCCAAGTCAGACAGTTTCACAAAAATAAAGACTGACTTATTTTAAAGCTGGAGTGCGGAACTTTTGTCTCCACCTTCTGACAGTGAGAGTAATTACACACTGTCGATGCATGCTCATGATGTATGCCTACAAGGGAGCTCGCTCAAATTGACAGTAATCCATTATTTAGGTGGAGTAAATGTAATAGCTACATAGCCTACTCCAAATATTTTACAAAGACCAACCTGTCCAGGAGCAGTAAGGCGACATCCTGTCTGCCCTCAGTCCCTGCTCTTCTTTCAGCTCTCCAACAAGGAAAAGCTACACCAGTGGTTATCCGTGTTTGTCCTTGCCATCAATCACTTTTCGACTGTAATCCTTCCTCTGAACGGCAAGTTTCTTTTTTTATTCTGGAGCATCAGAAACTTTTCTTGTATGCTTCTTTTTTTCTGCCATGGGCACCTCCATACTCCTACTGTAGCCTACTCTGTCGCAAACTAGAGCCATGTAGAGAGAACTATCTGAAGTCTACGTGAATCACGTGACGATCAAGCATTTTGAACTTTGAACGGATAGTCAGTGCGATTTCCCAGGCTAGATATTGTCAGTGTTCCCCCATACACAACTGAACTAAATCTTAGCAGCTTAACCTTTCCAGAAAAGGTTGTACACTGTTTGGAAAATCATTGTCATAGTAAAATGTTCTTTAAATTTATGTTGATACCATCTTTGCTTGGTGGGGGAGTGGGTCATCTATTATTCCTCCGTGCCAAGCAGGAAACAAAAAAAGCTGCCTCAGACTTTTACTTTGTGCCTCCTGCTTACTCAGCTACATCACACCTTCTGTTGATGAATCAGGGGGAAAGATTGTTCTGTGTCAATAAACAGGATTTTAATAAAGATATAAATGCTATTCAAATGCATCTGACATCTGCATATTGTGTGTCTCAACACTATGAGGACGCAGAGGCTTTATAAAAGACCATTTTTGGAAGCCAGGCAAATGATAATCATATTTCACCCGTCGCCTTACTGGCCTTTATTAATATTCTACTCTACACTATAGTTTAATGAACATGAGCATAGCAGCGCAGAGGGGACTATAACTCTTAACCCGAATGAATGGTTATCATCTCAATTTAAAAAAAAAGTCCCTTCACAGTCTCTCTCTTCATCCCTGTACATTGCTGCTCTTCAGGCATTTTAGGAGCAATTAAACAGTCCCATTCTGGTGTCAATACACCCATTGTTGTACCACAGGGGAACAGCAGCCATTTTTATAAGCTGCAATAAACTCAATAACAGCCTATTTTAAATCGCCAATTATGGTCGTTTAGAATAGAATAATAATAGAATAGACTTCTCAGATGTGCAGAGACCTGCTCGTGTCTAATAGCCGTGACATTGAGCCAGAGGTTTTTTTTGTTTCCCAGGAGGAGGCTTCCACCACTGTTCCAGCGACAGGGGAGGGGGCTTTTGTGCCTACGCTGACATCACTCTGGCCATCAAGGTGAGAGTTAAGTTGTGCACAGTGGTAGCTCATTGTCACTCAAACACTGGCTATGTTCACATGTAGGGAACCCTTCCATACCTACAATGCAATAACTTACAATAACTCAGGAGTTCTGCTGCTACAGCCCTACTTGGTCTGGTATGACCCGTAGCTTATGGTGGCTAATGATAGCTAATGTTTGCAATCTTAAAGGATAGCTTCGCAATTTTTAAAAAGGGAATTTCACACAACCAACTAAGACTGCTCAGGCCTCATATTAGCTTCAGCTGAACTTTGGAATGCATTTTTGCAAAGAATAAGGACAATGGGGTTTTGACCCCCATCTCTTTCCATGGTCTCATCACAAAAAGTAAAACAAGACTTACTTTCAGTACTGTAACTCACCATGTTTGTTGTTTCCTGCTTGTGACATGGATGTATTAAGAGAACTGTATACTGTGTTCCAAGATGGTGTCACATTCACTTCTGAAAGTTGCTCACTAGGCTTCCTTAGCCTTCTGCGATTTTGGTCCCCTACAGCAGCCATTCTCAACCAGTGGGCCTCAGAGCGCCATCATGTGGGCCGCAGAGGCAGTGGTACTGCCAAATGGTTCAATTAAAATTGAAAAAAATGTTTTCGTAATTTACAAAGCTAGTTATTTGTATATCTAAATGTGCTCAAGGATTCACATAAATAAAAAACATCGAATTAAAATGCATAATTTCAATGACCAGTTACGTTACGCAATATCATCACGCCAGTCACCATCAAATGTGTTTTGCCACTGTTAGCTAGCTAATGTTCCCTCGGTTGCAGTGACACAATTGGATCAGTTTTTGAAACGAAAAAGTAATGTGGGAGACAACCCTGTGCCAGTAAAAGCTCCAGAGCGTGTGGTGAGGAAATATGATCCTGAGTACATTAAATTTGGACTTATAATGGCAGGCAGTGCAAAGCAGTGTGTTGAACGTGGTGAAATCCTGTCAAAGGCACTAAAACGATTGAAGCTCCAGAGTTATTTATATGGGAAGGTGGTCGTCTGAATTTTTTTAACAATCAGAAGTGGGCCTTAAGTGACAAAAGGTTGAGAACCCCTGCCCTACAGCATGGCTATTACAGACCAAACTAACTCCCCACACACATAAATACAAAAATACAAAAATAACTCACTGCTACGGCTCTGACTTATAAGACTTAAAACAATATGGCTATATTCTGTTTTTTTTTTCTTATTGTTAACAAATCTGATGAAAAGACCAAAACCATTAATGAACTGATCCTACTAACAGTATTATATAGTATATAAGTATTGCCTGTGAAGGGTGAAGTTTATTTTGGTTCAACCCCACATACACCATCCTCAGTACTCAGTCGAGCTCTAAAACTGGATTCATACATCTGCATTGAGGGGCTACGTATGGTGCCTACGTGCATAGGCTCCGAGGTCACGCCGTAGGCTCAATGTAGCTGACGTGCGCCTCCTCAAAAATGTAACTACACGTCAGGGCTACGGCATCGACGCCACGTGGGGACTGCAAGAACTGTGATGGGCTGCTTGTGTTTTCCCCTACATGTGTCTGATGCCAGTGGAGTTTGTTGAGAGTGAAGAGTGAAGTCAATGTTACAAAAGTTAAAGAAAGACTCTCAGTGGTTTTGTTCTTTTCAGTAACAAACATCTAACAAAGCGAATACACTGCAAACCTTCTGCTCACCACGATCGCCGCTCTGTTTGAATGAATGAACGTAAACGCAGCAAGTGCAAGCCGTAGTCTCCTATTCAGTATGAAAAGCAGCAAAATTACGTTATAAGTTACCTTGATGTAACTTATAATATATGTGTAATATATACACACATGCGTCTAGGGTTGCCGGGGTGATATCAACGGGTAAAATCTGACGCTTAACTATAAATCAAAGCCTATGCTGTAGGTACCTACAGTGGGACTCCCGTTAACATCGCCTTCAAATCCAATTTACATGTGTATTAAACTGCCATTCATAATAGTCCCCAACAAATGCACTATTTACTCCTGTTTGAGTAACGTTTGTTAAAAGCTACAGTGTCCAGCTGTTTAAGGAAATTGTTGAGCCTCTTTTAAAAATGAAACAATACTTGTGAGCAGTTTTTAAAGATGCATGTCTTTAGCAGAAACCAATGGACTTGGGGGCTGAGAGCCACAGACAAGGTAGGGAAGTCAGAAAGTATTGAGAAACAGGCTAGTACATTGTTGTTTTGGTCTTTTCATGGGATTTTGGTAATTTTTGAGTGTTTTGTGGCATGTATGAAAATGTATTCATCGTTTTACAGCTGTTTCCTTTGTAATGGTTGGTTGTGGGAAAAAAATTTTTTGGGCCAGTTGATGTCACATGACTGCCAAAATATAATTGTGTAAATGTAATTTCATCTCAAAAGTGTATGTTTTACGTTGGAACCCCTTGGCGAGAATCTGAACTGTGAATGTGTCATCTTCAGAAAGAAAGCAAATATTTTTCCATTCGTTTCTCAGTTTCTGTTTGAGAGAGTGGAAGGCATCTCCAGGGCTACCATCATCGATCTGGATGCTCATCAGGTGAGCCGACACCATTACATCTCTCTGTGTCAATGTGCATCGCTGCTTAGGAGCTGACGTTGATGACAAGATAACCCCCCTTTTACCACCAGACCAATCAATGAGGCTCTCTGCGGGCAAAATTGGCCCTTACTGTCGTATTCAGTGGAATGTATCTAAAAACATCTCCACTGGCAAACAGCTGAGTGCATACCAGCTTTGGATAATACTGGACTATCACTGGGATATCTGCAGTAATGTCAGCCACTTGCATGTTTGGGCTTGTTGACTGTGATGTGTGATAATCTACAACACAAAGCTGCCATCTATATCTTTGTATCTTTGTTCTTACCAGTCTGTTAACCAATGTGAACGTCTCCCATTGACTTTAATTATTGTGAGGATAAAATTAAAGATGTCATGTAAAATCCCCCAGTGTACCAATGATAAATCAAATGATAAATTAGAAGTTTTTAACTTCTAAAATTAATTAAAAACTTTCACAAAATGAAAATCTTGATCAAAAGAAATCGGAGCTATATTTGATTCTGTCTGAACTGTAAGTACAAAAAAGTGTTTCTCCCTTTTTGATCCCAGATGTATAGCAAGACATATTTACAGATGAGGTTTAGTTTGTTGATCTGGCTTCAGTTTAACCCACTTTAAACAATCACGTCAATAATCTCAACACTATAAAATACATTTCTCTGTATCTTAATTATACTTAAATGACAAAATAGGTCATTTGCTAGTTCCAACACGATCCATATGACTGTTCCAAACACACTAACTAATATGCATTTTTTCGTATGCCACCTCTGTGGTCTGGTTAATGTTGATTAATGATAGATTCGAAAGAACCATACACA
>LKNJ01006833.1:0-15101 GCA_002120245.1 Maccullochella peelii
CTTGGTTGCATATTGTGGCGCCGATTGTTTTCCCCTCCGGTGGGTGTGGTTTTCAGAGTATGACGCGTTGCACTCTATCTCTATGGTAAGCGTCCACTTTTTTTAAACTCCACAAGACCAGTTTGTAATGCATTGGTCCAGTTA
Organism: Maccullochella peelii; assembly: GCA_002120245.1. Classification (NCBI taxonomy): domain Eukaryota; kingdom Metazoa; phylum Chordata; class Actinopteri; order Centrarchiformes; family Percichthyidae; genus Maccullochella; species Maccullochella peelii. The sequence goes on from LKNJ01006833.1 coordinate 145, forward strand.
TAAATTTGACTCAAAGCCTAAGCTGAGATAACCCTGATGACATCATCAGGGTTATTATCCAAGACTTTGGAAAGAAGAAACTCCCTCCAGAGCCACAGAAGACAAGTAAACTGATCTTCATGTGTAAAATTAGTGGAGTGCCTCTTTAATTACTGTCACTAGATGCCAACAATATACAGAATTCTGGGCATATTATCAGTCCACTAATATTTCTAATATCCATCCATTCCCAGTTGAAACTGTCGTATTTGAGTGCTAATTGTTAATTCATTGTTTTTGCATATGGGATCATGATATTTAAGCTGAAACCACACAAAAGGAGGTTGACATAACATCAACGTATCAGATAGACTGCATATGAACAAGAGGAAGATGCTGTTGAGCAGCTGCGGTGCATTTTGCATACCTGAATGTGATTGGCCTTATTGGAGGATATGCAGCCAATGAATTCATATTCTTCTCTCCACAATCCCACACTCCAGAGGTCAAGAATGATCAAATTATCCCTCTGCACTGTTGTGTTTGACTGCTTTTCATGAGTCACCAAGGCAACCAGTAAATGAAATCACTGAAGGATGGTTACTTTAATTCACAGGAGCTGTCTGCCAGTCTGGCATCCAGCCTCTTTTTAAAGCCATGTTCTTTGCACAGTGGGCATCCTGATGAAACTGCTGATTAGATTTCTATTTAAAAAGTCCAACGTGCACAGGGCACTGTGACAAGAGAGCATGTGTTTGCCACTGCATTGTCAGAGCAAACCAAATCATATGGGATAGTTTCAATAGATTTTTATCTCATTGTCAACAGTGTGGGGAAAAGAAAAGCGCGAGTGTTGCTCACTGGCACGTCTACCCAGCTTCCGGTATCATGTGGGGAATTTAGCAGACATGCATTGCTGCCCTTTTGCTACGTTGCATCATAAAACAGTATATTAACTGTTAACAGGCCACTAGCACAACAATAAATCCCACTGTCAGTCATGCTGATTGTTCTTTAACCCACTCTCTATGTTCCTAGTCAGCACTTTGTGGCCTGCGTGTGTCCTGCTGGCAGCACCTGAGCTGTGAGATTAGCCATGCTGATCATGTTGAGCTATTATCCAGGTTAAGGTATTACAACATGACAGGTGAGTGACGCTAAAGGGAAGAAAACAAAGGAAGGCAAGGGCGAAAAAATGATAATAAAAGTGTAACACCAAACACAATGACTATTGTTAATTCTGAACTTGCTGTCTTGAGGTCTCCTCCTATCTGTTCTGCTGTGCTGTTTTCCTGCAAATTATTTAGCAATGAAGTGACTCAATAATACTGTAAGTGCTATTAATGTGCTTTTGTGTAGGTTTATAATTAATTTGAACCTATTTCCTCCAATATGCTCGAGTAAAATGCAGCATAAATTACTTAGAGGTAGAACATCAACCTAGTATAACCTAGAATAAACGTTTGGCTTATTCTACCATAATACCAGAATTAATTTAAACATAGACAATTTGAATGGCACTTTTGCAAGTACTTTTCTCCATTATTATTATTCTTGCAGACTCTCTAAAACCTATCCAAGCCTGTATATCTTCCAGTGATCTTGGGGATTCTGGTGTGGTGCTTCTAACTATTATCTGTATGCAGTATAATCCTTTATTATTTTATAAACTGATCATATGTTTGTAAAACCTTCATCTGCAAAGTAGCTAGTACTACAGTTGTTAAACAAATGTAGTTGAGTAAGAAGTACGATAATGTAGTGTAGTAAAAGTACAAATGGAAATACTTAAGGAAAGTACAAGTACCTTAAAATCGTAAGTGCAGTACTTGAGTGAATGTACATTGCCACTTTCCACCACTGGAAGTAGCCTAAGGAGAATGTGTGATATGTAGGCCTATATGTAAAGTAAATGTCTGAAATGAATGCATACTACAGAGCATGCGAACTAGTACAAAATAACATGTTCACAGTCTCTTTGAGTGTATGCTGCCTCAAAGGACTGGCAATGACCCAGGAAAGGGAAAAACCCTGTAGGACTGAGTGAGGTGGAGCTTAACATTAGACGTTTAGCAGTGGCAACAACTGAAAAAACGTGCATTTTCTTATGATATAATAATGTTTGGCATTTTGTATGGCATGATTATTCTTTTAATTGCGATTAATCATTTATTTTTTTAGATGCCAATCACATTCTGTGGTGAGTCTAGAGTTGCCTATAATCAACATTTCAAGCAAATAGATTTTTACAATAAAAATTCAACAAAATATTCTCCTCCTGCTGCTGCAGCTGCTGCATACAGCTCCTGCATACAGCTCTGTACCATTTAGTCAAAATGTCGCCAAAACCTCATTTTAATGCAGGGTCGATTTTTTTTTCATCACTCGCAACCAAACGCACAAGACCAAGCGGGTGACTGGCCTTTATTTACAATCCTCCATTCGGATTTAGCAGACGGGTACTTGAAGGCAGCATTAGGGCCATCAACCATCTTGCGTCACGAGTACCTGTAACACGTCGGCGACGGCCAGGTAAGCCTCTTGCCTATAGTCTGTCAGTGAACATAATTCCTGTGTGCACGGCAGGCTGGAAGGGATGTTCTATATGGATCTGATTCCTTATGGTGTGTGATGGAGGGACACCGACGCATCAGTGGCGCACGACCTGCGCATCAGCCGCCCTTGGTGCGCACTGACCCCCCGAGACTACGTCTGTCAAGTGACCTGACAGTCTCCTTGGGTCTCTGCACTGCAGTTCTTAAGGCACTCTTGTTTTTAATAAGCCCCTGAATGTGTCATTTGCCATCAACATCCATGAAACTAATGACAAATTGGAGCATTAATGTCTGACTGACAGGCATCACTAACGCTGTTTTTTGTTTATTCCAGTTTGTGGGTGATATCTCATTATGTACTTAAAGATCAAAATTGGACCCATGTAGGAACAGACCCTGTCACAGTGCCATACCTTGCTTTACCCCAAAATTGACGCCGATGGGTGCATCTCAAATTATATTACAGCATTAATTATAGGACTATGGCAGATTAGATTTCCCCAAGCAATTTAGCAGAAACTGTGTCGCTTAGCAACACCGTTGCCGTTCAAAAGCTGTATCGTTGGCAGATGATAAACACTAATCATTAATTAATATCATTCAAATAAAGATTTATTGAACATCTGCGTGCTTTCTATGGCCATTTCACGTAAGCAAAAGCTCGGGACTGTAGCAGTGCTCCGGCTGTGACTTTAGAGAAGCCTCTGCACATTCGGAGTTACAGATCACTGCGCAGGTCAAAAGCTAATGCAGCGAAAATGACACCCAGTAACTCTGGAAAGGGTGACATACCGGAGGTCTTGAGTACCTACAGTATAATTGACGTATTCACCTTATGAGCAAGCACATTAGCTCAGTCCCTCCGCTGCGAGTGGTCACCTCAAAAACCCCCTGCAGATTATTTTCCCTCCACACAACTTCCCCGACTGAACACTGCAACTGAAACTTTTTGACGGGAGCGACTCTTTCTGGCACAGATATGCGCGGCAAACAGCTTTGAGAGAGCTCAGCATAGCCAGTTATGGTGATACAGATTAAAATAGGAACCATAGCAGATTGGATTATACTTAATACGCCATTTCATATCGTGTAACGTGTCACATTCTGGGCGCTGTGCCCTTGTTTATGAGGTGCGTCCGAATTACAATTAGCCCACATTTCACTGAGATTCCTTTGAAGCATCCACGCTGCACTGTTGTGTAGGCCTAACCAGTGGGCCACATTAATTTGACCAATTGCATGGGCTCACGCTGTGCTTTGTGCGCTCCATGCCACCTCTCCAAATTACGCACAATGCGTCGCCGCCAAACGACACAAAGGCTAGATTGTGCAGAAACGCTGCATGTCCAATCATTTTGAGTGGTCTTAATGAACAGGAACAGTAGCAGATGAAAGCCGGTGTGTCTTCAAGCAGGAGAAATAACGGGTCTCTGGTGTCAATACATGTTTATAGGCATTCTCTGCTTAGCACAGATGCGGATATCGAATTAATTCTGGCACAGAAAACTTCCAAGGGATGCTTTTAATTCTCTAAACTCACTCCTACTATGTGTGCGCACGTGTGCAGCGCGACTTTAAACCAGCGTGCGCCCATACGCTCTCTACCTACACGTTTAGAGCTTTAATATCTTCTTTTGCTGCACTGACCGGACCTGGACCCGGGCGCTGAGAGCTCCGTGTCCGGAGTGCAGTGAGAGAGGGGAGGGAATCCCTCCAGTGTCTGACGCTTCCTTTACCAAGGAAACCCACACGCGCTCTCTGACGCAACTGCCCATTTTAGGAAACATGCGTCAATGGACCAAAGCAAGTCAGACAAATAGTGAACTCCACAGCAGGCGCTGACGTCCGTATCAAAAAATAAATCTCTCCAGACATATTTGAGCTACTTTAACTGGATCTGCGCTTCTAGTGTGTCTCCAGTGTCCGCTGGGCGAAGGATGGTCACAGCGGATATTTCCTTTTCACTGCCTTATCCAGTAACGACCCCTCCCTGGATGAAGTCGCAACGCCCAGGCGTGACGTAGGCTGTTTCGTTGGTGTTGAAAAGCCGTTGCAGTTCTTCATAGTGCCATTGAAGTGAGTCATCTCTAGGAAGCGTGGTAAAAAGGAAAAGAAAAAAAAGTTAGAACTGTTCCGTGAACAGCAGGTAGCTCAGACCGAGTGCTGTAGCAGACAAGGCGACGGAAAATATTCAGAAAATTAGAGAGGCAATAGGCTTTAAAGCGAACCTTAACCTGCGTGAGTCACTCTGTAACTACATGCTGACTTGTCTCAACTGGACCTGACTGCTGAAGGTGTGCTACTGACTTTAGGTTGAAGTTTGCGCACCTGAGTGGATCTGTAATAGTGTAGTATAGGTCTACCTGCGGCTCAGGAACAATAAAGGCACAATAAGAAATAGTTTTTACAAGCAGGGCTAACACACAAGAAAATATTTATTCTAGCTGGTAATATCTGTGAGATGTTTTAGGTTAGTTTAGAGGATCATAATTGCACTTTGTCCTTGCCAACTCTTCTCTGGATTTCTGAAATTAACAGCGTCTCGAGTCAGTGGATTTTTTCTGTCGGTGCCTTTTCACTGCGGGGATTTAAAAAAGGGGGTTTCAGAGCTCAGACAGTCTACTGAAATCTTCCTCTTTCCTGGATCATGTACCAGGACTACTCCGGGAACTACGACACCTCGTCCCGCGGCAGCAGCACCTCTCCGGCCCAGCCCGAGTCCTTCACAAGCGGCAGCAGCACGATCGGAAGTCCGATCTCTACCTCAAGCTACCAGGTAAAACAAGGAAACTGTCGCGGCAGTATCTACAAATAATACCCATAATACAAATCTATCTTTGATTCGATTTCAAGAGCACAACCTCTTAAAATTACAAGTTGTTTGTCCTGTAGATCTGTTTTTTTTATCATGGTACCGCGCCTCCACCCGTTTGTAGATGTTAATAGGAATTCTCCAGGTCGCTTAGGAAAAAAACGGATGAATCCAATGGCACAGATTGCATCGGTGACTCAACAGATGCAAGACTCGATTTATGCACAAGTATTTTGGACTCACACCATTCTGTTATAAGCCACCTAAACACGATCGGATGATGTGGGCATACTTTTGACCAAATATCAAATTTACACACTGGCTGGTGCACATGCAGTAAATGGCGAATACATGGTATGTAGATTTGGTTTGGTGTAGTAGAAATGGAACACATTGAAATGGATTTGAGCCTGTGGTTTCCAGATGTCAATTTCAGATCCGCTATCATCTTTCCTATCAGTGCGTAAAAAATATTTCTGGGGTTCTTTGCGCCTATAGCACCCCACTGGAAATGCATTTTACTCGCATGCAATACAAGGACGGTAAATCCTTTAGAACTCATAGAATATACCTGGGCTATTTACAGATAGCGCTAGCTGGCAATAAACGGGGTAGAGATAAAACGCATAGTGGCAAATGCAACAGGCATGTTCAGCTTGATGCAGACATTACCACAGGGTCAGGAGATGTCTAATTTCCCATGGCCACCAGTTAAGGCAGCTTGGAGTGCGCCAAAGACGCTTGCTGTTGCAAAATGTGTTATTAGTTCCGTTGAAGTCAGTATTTGTGGCAGATATTTCTCTTGCTGGACTATTATAAATGACATGATCATGGATCAGATTTCAGTCTGACTTTCTCTTGCGGGTCTGGCGCTGCACATGGCACATTTCCTCCAGCAGGAAGCGCACGCAGACCGGGAGCGCAGGGTATTCAAAAGCCCGTATTCCCTTACCGAGAAAATGCCAAAAATGAAATCGCTGCGTTCTGAGAGACTGTTTAAAAACACCCGTCCATGCCACCCTCCTCCTCGATTTCATCGAAGGTTAAGGTTTCATACATTCTCAGTGAGATATACCCTACATATACTGTAGGCGTACCACTGTAACGTTATGAGGACGCCGTGTCCATATGTTCACAATAAATAGAATAAAAATCCGGGAAGAGGATGTTTTTACCCGTACCCAAGTCTGTGCGCTTCTGTGGAAAACATTACGGTAAACGACTTTTGGCCCGTATCTATGATTGCTCTGCTTCCCTGTAATCACACTCTGTCTGTTTGTTTCCTATAACAGCGGGCTGCAACACAACCTCTTTGTTAGCTTTATTCAGACATATCAAAACCAGGCGTTTTTCTGTTTTTATTAGACCAATAGAATTTTTATCAGACCAGAAGTTTTATCAGTTAAGCCGGGGCTTCTCCGTATTTTGTGTGATGTCTTCACTGAATGTTTATATCCTTCACACTCCATTGCATACACATTCTTCTTCTGCTTTAATGGGGATTTTAACGATCTTATACTGAAGCCAAGCTCGTCAAAAATGGATTTCTGGCTAACTGTCAGGGTTGTTACAGTTCGCTGCTTCCCCCTTTACTGGAACTGAACGCGTTTCACATGTGCTTAACAAATCCCATACACAATGACTCACCAGATAAACAAAGTTCCAATAGACTGCCGGGATATCCGACGGAAAGTCGGGAAAAACGGGGATATGAGGAAGTGCGTAAATTGCGCACACAAGCAGGCTGCCCGTCTGTTTGTGGACTCCATAGACATGAAATAATACTGAAATAGGTTCTCATACTTGTGATCATTATTACAGTCAGATTCACACATACATGTTGATTGTAGATATTTATACATTTATAATGTTGAGGATTTGAAAGGAGGGCTCCAAATTCACTATTTGAGGGTTTAGTGCCAAAGGTTGAGTGGTTTGTAATAATAATATAATAATATGTAATAATAATAATCTTGTCTTTAGACCAGAAACATAGTATCCTACATCACAGTATGGCTTTAGTCATACTCACAACTACTGGCAAATGCATCATTTAGCTGCATATAATAATAAAACATAATCAAACATTATATTTTTGTTGCTATATCCCATATCAGATTTTGTATTTCAGAAAAACCTCTCCCTGGAACAGTTATTCTTCTGGACAATATAAGAAAGTCTATGCCACCATATGACCCTTTACATTATGTATCTACCCAGTTAAAAGTGCAACTAATATGTATATTTACCCTCCTTCCAGTCCAGACATGTGTAACACTTCGCCAGTGCTTTGTTTTGTCTCATGGTTATTGTAGTAAAGTGAGATGCGCTGGACACCTTGGGCTTTCCCACATGATTCACATCATGTGTCACTGTTCCACTCCAGGGGCTACATGCACAGTGTTTTTGCCTATGTGGATTGAATCATTACTTGAAGCTTGAAATGTAGAAAATGTGTGAATTTCATAATGGTGGGTGGTTGTGTGTGTGCATCTGCGATTGTGCTGTCAGCGGAGTGAGGCAGGGCTCATAGATATGAACTAAGATGCTTATGCGATTAAGTTGCGTGCACTGACCCAGACCAGTATATAGGCTTGCGCCTCTACAAGCGGATGCCACCCCACTTTCCCAGAAAAGTCTCTTAGATGTGATCATGCAACCGGTCTTATCATATATCTCTCATTCCTTCTCTTTCCAGAAGTACAGGGTCGACATGCCCGGCTCCAACAGTGCCTTCATACCAACCATCAATGCAATCACGACCAGCCAAGACCTGCAGTGGATGGTACAGCCCACCGTCATCACCTCCATGTCCAACCCTTACTCCCGCTCTCACCCATACGGCCATCACCTGACCAACGGTCCGGGGCTGTTGGGGCACAACACACTGGCTCGGCCCGGGGTCATCCGCTCCATCGGGGACGCCAGGGGCCGACGCAAGAGGGACGAACAGGTGAGGGATCTGGGATGACAATGTGGGGGTAACCTGCAAAAAGACCATTAGGGGATATTTTTTTCAATAGAAGGTCCTTTACAAAGCAAAACACCTTATTATTTTCACTGAAAATCATTAAATCAGCATGCTTGTTCAATGGCGAAGAAGCAAATCGTTTATTTTATCATGGCAATAAATTTAACGTGTGTGCACCATTGTTATTCTCCTCACTGCCAGCTCTCGTTTATACTCCTGCACTTCGCTTCATATCGATTGTGCGTGTCTGTCAAACAGCTTATTTTACCTGCCGTGTTCCTTCTTTACTTGCCCTCAGCTCACCCCGGAGGAAGAAGAGAAAAGGAGGGTGAGGCGTGAGAGGAATAAGTTAGCCGCCGCCAAGTGCCGCAACCGCAGGCGAGAGCTCACCGAGATGCTGCAAGGGGTGAGTGGAAACCTGGAAACTGGAGCCACCAGATCAGTTCGGAATCTGTTGTTGGGCCCCGCTTTAATCATATAAAATTACCACAAATCAGTCTTAAGTGCTGGAGCATCTTGTTCCTCTTATTCGGCAGCCACCTCTAGCTAATAAACACCCATGCTTCCTGTTTTGGGCCAGAATTTGCCATGTAGAAAATCAGAATGGCATAAAAAGCAGCAAAAGAAATGATTTTTGCACACAGAAAATACATGTTGCACAAGGAAGAAAGGAATAAAAATAAGTCACACTTGTTCAGAAGTCTGGCAGAAGTCCAGATTTTGTGATGAGTGATTGAACTCCACACCTAAATCCACAACCTCGCATTACTGGTTTGACTCTCTCTCACTGTGTCTCTGAGTGCAAGGTCTGAGTGAAGAGATGACAGGCGATGAAAAGCTTTTTGTCTCGCTCAGCTGTAGACAGAGGTAGGGCTGTCTCGCGGCACAGCCTGGCAGACAGCAACGGCAACTAAATGGACTAATTAGCCGAATTACAGCAAGGTTGAGCTTGTCAGGCCTTAGAACCAACCAACCAAATCCCCCCCACCCCCACCCCCCCAGGAATGGAATTTGCTGTAGGCAGCTGTCTCCATGAATGCGGGACATTTTGTAAAAGGGGCCAATTGCTTGTCTTACAGCCATTGCTACAAGGGAAAAAACAAACCAAAACGCCTTTCCGTCTTCACGCGCCTGTGTTTTAAAACTCCAAATAAGGAAGTGTTGCTTTCCAGTGAAAAGAAGGAGCGATTTCCTTACAATTCCTCCTCTTTGATTTACTGATATCGTCTGTTTAAATGTCTCACTGGGCACCTCTACCTGGCTCCTTGTATACAACTTCCTCATACCTTTGCCCATGAGTCAAAGTTCTCAGACAACATGTCAGCTTATCTTTATCTGTGAGATGTCTAGAACTGACAAACAGCTTTTTATGGGATCTGCCTTTGTCTTTAATGTGACACATTAATGACACGCTGTTGATGCAGATCTCATACCTCCGAGACACAAGAGAGAGCTTCGACATTACACGTTGTAAGTCTAAACAGCCCGTGACAAATTCTTGATTTGGTGTGTTGATTGGACTACTGTGTGTTCAGGACTGTAGCAAACAAACAGTGCCCTCTTTTGGCGCTTTAGGGGATCACTCATACAATCTGAGTATCCTATTGTTGAAGAAACTTGAAATTATCACATGTATTCGAAGCTTTGATTAGGCTATAGATCATTTCTGCAGGCATGTTCTCAATTTTGTGGCTTTGTCACTGAATATTCATGAAAATGCTGTTGCAGTATTTGTATTTATCAAGTTCCTCGGTGGCTTAGAGGTTAAGGTGCTGACCGTGAACTGCAACATCACTGGTTCACGTCTGGCTGCCGCATGTCGTCCCTCCTTTATTTCCTGTCATCTCTCTAGTGTTGCTGTCAAATTAAGGCAAAAATGCCCCAAAAATAATCAGGAAAACAACCCTGCTTAAGTAGGCCACTCAACCTTATTTCCTGTTTCAATTCACAGGAGACTGAGAAGCTGGAGGAGGAGAAAGCGGACCTGCAGAAGGAGATTGAGTGCCTGCAGAAGGAGAAAGACAAGCTGGAGTTCATGCTGGTTGCCCACAACCCCGTGTGCAAGCTCCCCATCGAGGAGCGCCACCAGCAATCGGGGCACCAGCAGCAGCAGTGCGCCCCCCTCCCCCTGACCATGCGCCCCAACATGGGCTCCCGGGCTCAGATGAACCAAGTGGTAGTGAAGCAAGAGCCAGAGGACGACGAGGAGAAGATGGGCAAGCCCCAGCGCTCCGTCATCAAGCCAATCTGCCTGGGTGGCGGCGGGATGTACTGCACAGATGGAGACAGCCTGAACACGCCAGTGGTGGCAGCGTCCACCCCAGCCGCCACGCCCCACGCCCCGAGCCTCATATTCACCTACCCGAGCATGCTGGAGCCCGACAGCCCCTCACCCTCCTCCGAGTCCTGCTCCAAGGCCCACCGGCGCAGCAGCAGCAGCGGCGACCAGTCCTCAGACTCCCTCAACTCGCCCACCCTCCTGGCCCTCTGAGCAAGGGCTGGAAACAAACACTGTGGCTGAAGCCAAGCATGAGGATCAACTGCGTGCCCCCCCCCCCACCCCACCCCACACACACACACACCTTCAGTGTTTTTAAAGACCCAAGAGCACATTCAACAGTCCAGACCAAGCTGACCATGTGAGCCGTCTCCCTCCTGTGCAGGGAGACCCACAAGGGCTACGCGTGTTTCTTCTTGTTCTGCTTCAGTGTAAAAACAATTTTTATTCGTAAAAGTGTGTGCACCGATCCTAAGAAGTGTCATCCCTTCACCATTTCAACTCCAGAGTGTCAATTTGTTTACTGAGCAGACAATTCTGAAGAAAAAAAATGCCAAAAACTGGCAACTGCTGAGTCGATGTGACTGCAATTAGAGAGCGCGCTCTTAATATATATTTTTTAAAATGTTTAAAAAGCCATGTGGCCGACACTTGCACTCCGCCAAGACGAATCAATAAATCACTAAAAGAGGTCAGAGTTTGACTGGAATTTCTGAGGAGAGAAAGACACAGTAAGCGAAGACTTCCTCTCATCACTTTTTCCATTTAGATTTGTCCTTTCTTAACTTGGACCTTGATTCAGGAATCGCTACTTAGAGCGTGTACACATTTCTGACGCTATTTCCATCTCTTTAATTGTATTTATGGCCTGTGCTGATTACATTTTATAAAGTGTTTGGTTGAAACATTGTCCTCTCCTTAATACGCCTGTAGAAAAGCAAAATGGTCACCCACAGGGTCGGTCAAAGCACTCCTCAGTGTTGCAAAGGATACGAGCCAACTTTCTATCAATGACTAGTTCCTCAATACTCTATACCTTCTATTTTGCCATAATGGCTTGACTTTACAGTAGTGTTGGTGTGCTTTTCCTCAGTGATTCTGTACCTGAACTTTACAACCTGTTTATGACAAAGTGTATGTGATTTACATTGATGTCAGGGATATCTCTCATGTGTAGTCTAACCCCATCGTGAAAAACGTTGCAGGACTGCAGGCTGTTGTATGGTCTAGCCAAAGTGTTGCAGAGGTGGTACGATAAAACGCCATTGCTTCGTTGTCTCACATCAGGAAAGTCTTTTTCGCACCGACATTTCAAAGACGACGCAAAAGTTTGAACAAACACCTCCTCCAGTGGGTTCTCTGCTTCTCTCTTTGTTTTGTACATTCTCTAAACAAAAGGTCTAACCTTTTTTTCAACACTGCCTCTCAGGGCAGGTCAGGTTTCAAAAAGCCAAAAAGCTTTGTATGACACATGTAATTCGTTTGTCTTTGTCTAAAGGGAGGGATTTTGCTCAAATTTGAAAAAGCCACTGTGGTCTAGACTGTCGCCAGCTGCCAATGATGTCAAACCTGTTTATACTGTGTTTGTAAATCTGTCACTTTTAGTAAAGAAATTATGTTTAAATTCAACTCAGATGTGCTGATTTATGGGTGTATGAACATATGCCGACGTCGAGGTACTCAGTAGAACCTTTGTGGAAGCCTTGTTGGCTTTAAACAAGGGCCAGACACATTTCACTTTTTGACAGTAAGGAAGGGATAAGAAGACTCTCTCTACAGCTGGTCTGACATGAAAGAGGGCACACCTTGAGAAGATGTAATCCTTCTGAAGATCTATGAAGCACTTCTTTTTCATTCTTTTTACATGCGTATCTTAAAGGGATGAGGGTTTTCAATACCGTGCACTGAGAAGGACACAACAGCGATATCTGGGACTTTTGTTTTTGTTTACTTCAAACATTCCTAATGAATATAATGTCAGGGGTCAAAGGGGGGTGGGGGTGTCATCTTTGCTTGAACCCTTTTTGTTATCAGAGGAATAAAAGTGGTGGATTTTTGATGCGCTGGAGGCAGAAAACGGACGTTGCCATTTAATACTTGCTGCTGCTACTTTGGGAGAAATATGTTGGCTATTTATCATTTGTTGGCTTAACATCATTGCCCATCATATGAAAATCTTTAATCCTGTATGACACCATATAGAGGTGAAATGATGAACCAAAAACATTACTGTGGGCGAGTCTGGTATGTCTGTATGTTGAAATATTCTGGAGCCCCTTGACACACATTGAAAAGCCATTGACTGTAGATCTGCTGTACATGTCCTCTACTGTCTGTCGCCTGTTTTCAGCTACTTTAACTTCTTTTACAAATGCTTTAACTGTTTAAAATTATTCAAAATTAATTAAAAAAAACAGCAATATGTATAGCAGTGTTTGTTAATTTAAATTAATAATAATAAAAAAAAATCATTTCCAACCTGAAATTGTCCTATTGTGTTTATGGGAGAGCACCGTCAACAGACATCACACTTTTTTTAAAGGGCTGTCACTGAGGCTAGTATTCAAAATATCACCACTGTATTTATTTATCATTCTCATCATTCTAAAATAAGAAAGGAAAGACGTCAAGCTAAAGCCCTGGTAAAAGTTGGTAAAAAAAAAAAAAAAAAAAGACAAAGAGAAGAGCTATTACAACTATTATTTCAGAATTCATTCAAGCCTCTCAGAGCAATAATACAGGACATGATAATATTGTCAACAATCAAAATAATATTGACATTATTTACATTGTATTTATATGTTCAGTACGGTCTATCTTACTACAGTGGGCGGAATATTAGAATCACCGCTGTATGTTTTAATTGTTTTACTTTGAAAGAAGACGCCGGAATTGTTATATGCCTGTCTGTCTTGGGTGGTGAAGGGAATGGTTTTGATGAGCGTGTTTAAAGTCACGAGTGTTTACTGCCCTCAAGTGGTCACAGAAGGGAATTACAACATTTGGTTTGAGTGGGAATGATAATAGATACGCATGGTGGTTCTTATTTTCAGCAGTAATAACTGTCCCTATTATACAGTATGTATCCACTTGTTTTATTCTGAAAGTTGTCACCGGACGTAATAGTATATTTCTGCCTTCACACTGAAGAGGACGGTCATCTTATACAGGAAACACGACACCAGCTGTAAATAATGCCTCGGTCACTATGGAGCAAAGTGGTGAGGTGATTTTATTAATTTAGGAGTCATTTCATGTTAAACCATCTTGATTGACGTAATGCAAATTCATAGTGAATCGGAAATTGAAAAACTGCTCTACCACCTGTGGGCATTTTCACCGGAAGTGCTAGTAAGTCATTGTGTTTACCTTGATGCAGTGCTTAACTACATCTGCACTTCACTAGCATAAAGTCAGACACAATTACATAGGCCTAATAGTAATGCTTCCGCTTAAAACCTTCAAAATAAAGCCTTTACGCTAGCAAGAGATGTAGTTACACACTATGGCCACTTGAGGGCAATGTAAACCCGTGAAACGCTCTCCACTGAAGGTCAGTGAAAACACACATGACAAACATCAGGCAGAAACAATAGCACACTGACACTTCTGGTGAAGACATTCAAAATAAAAGTTGACAGAGGTTTATAGAGACACTGACAGGAAACGCTGTTTGTTATGTGAAAGGGACCTACAGTATATTCCTAGTACTATTACTATTGTTATTGTTATTGGTATTATCACTAAGAGCTTAGTCACTGTTTTCTTATAAAATGGATTATGCTATTGTAATCAGCTTCCAAATAGACTAATATAAATGGCATTATGGAAATTGTACAACATGTAAGACAAAACATATTCACCTAGATTATTAAAGATACTTACATTGAAGACAAAAAAAATGTATTTTGTTATCTGTTGACACCACACATGGATGGTTTCAGTGTATGTGACCTGTAAGCACCTGCACAGGTGACAATTTAATTTGACGATGCATGTGCTAACTTTTCTTTAGTCCTGAGAAGGGAAAAACTACAATCAGCTGAAGTCATGTCAGGGAATTTTGTGACATGTAAAGCAGCAGAAGCATTCAATAAAAGACATTAAAGGGAGAGCAAAAGGTCCTGCCCTATTGCCTTGACCAACTTGTCTGATGCTATATTCCTATATGAAGACAGTGCTCTTTTCTCAAATGAATCACATATAACTGAAAGTAGCTGTCATGCTGTAAATGTCTGAATTGCCTCTGCCTTTGAAATGTGCTATATAAATAAATTAAATCAGAAATGAAATGAGATACATAAAATGAAATAAAATACAGTTACAGTGCAGTAATAAGTTGTAAGTTGCCAATGCAACAAT
>LKNJ01006834.1:0-20717 GCA_002120245.1 Maccullochella peelii
CCTCATCTTTTTAAGTGGGAGAACTTGCACAATTGGTGGCTGACTAAATACTTTTTTGCCCCACTGTATATTAATACATTTAGAAAAGCTTTTAAAAGTTGATTTTTTATGAATTCTATTTCCTTTGATGAATTAATAATTTAATTTTTAAATTGAATAGCAAATGTAATTTTAAAAAGGCTATTTAAAGATTATATAAAGATAGCTCATTTAATCACAGACGTGTAAGCAGTTTGCCTAAAAATTACATGACATCCAAAATCCAACCCACAAAGCAGCAGCTGTCATGGGCCAGACTGCTGCCAAAAATGAACGGCTGGCCAATCAGAGCTCCTGCTGCTACTTTATGGGCTGAAAGTCGTTTCATTTTAAAAGTGGCACACTGCTTAGACATCTTTAAATGAAAGAGAGACATCTTTAAATTAAGGAGAAGGAATAAAATAGGCAGACACATTAGCAAATGAAATAACAAAGATCCTTTTAAAAATCTATTGAGCAATTACATTTTAAAATCAAATGATCAATTTATCATTTTAAGACAGAATAATAAAATCAAATTATTATTTGGTTGGCGAAGTGATCTTTGAGTTTATTAATGAATAATAAAAATGCAAATTTTAATACATAAATTATAAATTATACATAAATTATAATTATTAATTGATTATAATTAAACACTGCAAAAGTCTCTAATTATTCCTATGGCACACTCCAGGCTTTATACTCGTTGATGCAATGTTGTCAGAGAATTATTGTAGAGGAAGGAAAAAAATAACCTGACAAGGACATTGTGAAAATTTTTAGCAGGGATTTTAGTAGCTTCTGGTGATGAATGTTGGAAACTTATCCTGAAATCTCGAGTGTCAGAGCTTCCTTTGTTACACTTACAAGGAGTCCCTTGCAATAGCCTCATCATGTGATGTTGAGTTCAATGACAACAAAAGTCTGCTGAAACTAATGGCTGCCTGCAAGGTATAGTTCAATCCAAAATCACATGTTGGCAGTAATGTAAAGTATTTCTAGTCAACAGGCTAAATCAACAGGATAGTCCTTCAGCACGAGTAGTCCAGATTTCAAATCCATTACGTGGACTTTAAGGGTATAATTGTTAAACCATCTGTTCAGGACTGGGGGAGGGAGAGACTGCTTACATAATACACATCTGTAGTGACTGAACAGTGAAAAGCAGATGGGCATTTCATGTGTGGAGGTCCTGATGCGGCATGTAGTTTTTTTTGGATGGTCCTCAGTAGCACCCATTCATAGTTTCCATTCTTTCCACGTCTTTGCTTGATGCTCTGCACTCCGAGGACAGTTTTGGGCACAGGCTAACCCAGATCATACACTAGATCCCCAACCATAAAAGGACGCGACAAATCGGACATGCAGAAAATGTTTGAGCTCGTACGGTTGCTGACTGATTCTTCTCTGTCCTCACTCACCCTCTTTTATCCTGCCTGAAGACATAGATGAGTGCCAGACAGGAAGTTGCCATCAGGACGCTGTGTGTTATAACACCCAGGGATCATTTACCTGCCAGTGCAGGCAAGGTTTCTATGGCGACGGCTCCTATTGCTCTCCAGGTAAGTCTTTTGGAATGCCATCACTTTTTGACAAGCAAACCCAACATTTGACTTAAACAGTGCACCACTGTCAGTCGACCTGATTTCATATTCAGTCTGTGCTGCTCCAGGTTTATTTTGGTAATAGTTTTCTTCGATTTAGTTTCAGACTCAATAATAGAAAAATGGAAACTGTATCATTTCCATTCTCAGCATTGTTTATTCTACCCATTGTGTTTGGAAATGAGTTCCTCGCCAGAGTATATTGCTGCCAGCTGGAACCTGTTTTTCATTTTCTTCTGGATGGCAAAAGGAATTCTTACAAGGGATGTGGGAGTTTTTGTGTAGCTAAATTTAAAGCAGAAGACAAAAGGAAATATAAATGAGCTTATGAATATGTTTGAGACATTGTATCAGGGCATCTCTGTTCACTCTGGAGCATGTTTCTCTTCAGAAAAGACAAAAACACAATGTGAGACCCACAGAGACAGTCTCCTGGGTGTGTCTCCACGGGGCCCCCGACCTCCCATTGCACAGTACATCCCTACATGTGACGAGAACGGTGCCTATGAATCCATGCAGTGCCACGGCAGCACAGGACACTGCTGGTGCGTGGCCCGAAACGGACAGGAGATCCCTGGGACTCGCTCTGGGCCTGGCAGCAGACCAATGTGTGAGTGTTTAACGCTGGACAACAAGAGACCACAGTATCTCTCACTGTGTGTTAAAAGACCAAAATGCATGACCAATGGAGGGTTTGAAGAAGTTTTTGTTGACTTTTCCTTTGCTAAAATTTGTGGTTGGTCTCCCCTTCCACAAGAACCCTGATTTTTCAGTGTTTGTCTCCGGTAGGTATCAAGCATGATGGTGTGTCACCACCTGTTGGACCCACTCCTCGACCCGATGTCCACCCCCTGCTTCCAGGAACACACTTGTTGTTTGCCCAGAGCGGCAGGATAGAGCACATCCCGCTGGAAGGTTATGATATGAAAAAGGACGATGCCAAGGCTGTCCTCCATCTCCCTGTAAGTTTCTTTAAATTAACTTGTCTTGTAGGGAGGAAGTTCTACAAGCAGTCTCAGCGGATCTGTGTGATCCATTTTTATTTTATTTTGGTTGCAGATTTGCCAGGAATTTTAAAGTGATATTGTTTAACATGTCTACAATCTTTATTTCCTCTTAATGACAACATTTTTCTGAGAGGTGTTAATAGGCTTTTCTGTTTATGAAACTCTTTGGTTAAAATGTGACATGATGTGACTGGATTTAATAGCTTCTGTACAATAAGCACTTGTGAGTAAAGGCACAACGTCAAGACAGGATGTTTTGGTATGTGTGATCATTCAGATTATACTTGAGAAAACAACCAAAAAAGAAAAAAAGTTACAGTTTGGATTTCTCATTTGTTTATACAACATCAGCTCAGCCTCTTACACAAGTCGCTCCCTTGCTGGTAATAATACTTGCATTCTAGCTCTGCGATTTCCCATCTGCTTCATGCATTCAAGGCCTGCGCTTTATTGGAGGCACATGGTGACATTCACACTAATTACTAACATCAGTCAGACATCTTTGGAATTGCAATCTGCATTTCTTGTTCCGCTGATTTCCAAGCCAGCTGGCCTGAAGTCTGGCCGGGTTGCTCACGCTCAGTGTGTGGCTCTGCTTGTTTGGATTTATGTCTAGACGTTAATGTCAAAAAACACATCTGCTCCATGTTTTTATCTGTGACCACTCTTGTTTGAACAAAGTGCACTTTAAAGCTTGTTGGTTGCTGACCCCTCCGCAGGAGAAGATAATCATCGGAGTGGCCTATGACTGTGTGGAGAAAATGGTTTACTGGACTGAAATCACAACTCCCTCAATCAGCAAGGCCAGCATCCAGGGGGGAGAGCCCATTGCGGTAATTAGATCAGGTAGCGTTACTGTTCACGTTTCTCCTTCACTGTACTGGTTCTCTTTCATTTTCAGCCATTTGTGAATCACGAGACTCTTTTCATAAAGCAAAGAAACCAATGTGCAAAATATAACCTCTCAACAGATTTGAATAGCCCAGAGGGTATCACCATCGACCACTTGGGACGAACCATGTTCTGGACGGACTCTGTGAAGGATCACATCGAGGTGGCCTCTTTGGACGGGTCTCAGCGTCGTGTCATTATAGACTCTGATCTTGTCAACCCCCGTGCTATTATCACTGACCCTCCCAATGGGTGTGTTTTGGTTCACTTTTACGCTTTACTAGCTTGTTTCTTTAACATACTGCGAGTGAGATACCTAACGTTTTTAAGTTAATTTGTTATAAGCAAATTCATCCCCTCTCAGTTCTGACTGAGAAGGACACATTTGAAGGAGTAGTTCAACAGTTTTGGAAAATACGCTTATTTGCTTTCTTTCTGAGAGTTAGATGAGACGATCAATAACACTCTCATATCTGTCAGTTTTTATACGAAGCTACAGCCAGCAGCCGGTTAGCTGGCAGCCTCACAGTGACAACAAGTCTCCAGGAAGGCACTGTGCCCGGTCAAGAAACAGTCTGACACATAACCACCGTAAAACCACAAATTGTCTTTTCTTTTTACACTTTTTTGGTACTGATTAAACAAACAAGATTTAAAATAGTAATTATTGAGTTTTAGAGGTGCTGATAGGTGGATGTGGTTACCTTTGCACAGAGCCAGGCTAGCTGTTTCCCCCTGCTTCTCGTCTTTATACTAAACTAAGCTAACCAGCTACTGGCTGTAGCCTCATATTGGAAGGGCAGATATGAGAGTGGTACTGATCTTCTCATCTAACTCCTGGCAAGACAGCAAATAAGCGAATGTCCCAAAATGTTGAACTATTCCTTTAAATCTTTGTAAATATACACCTGGATAGCGTAACAGTTTGTGTGAATATTATTACGTTAATCAAGAAACTGTCAGTCTTTGGTGCTCACGAGAAAGCAACAAGTTTGATTAGCTACTTTTAAAGCATCAAATTTATTGGCAAAATAATTTAAGATTTGATTAATATTGTGTTCAGATCTTCCAGTAATTTAAATCCGTCCAGTTTGATAGTGAACTGACTCTACACCTGTCCTGTCCTTACAACAGTAATCTATACTGGACCGATTGGAACCGCGATGCCCCCAAGATTGAGACCTCTTACATGGATGGATCCAACAGAAGGGTGCTGGTTAAAGATGATCTCAGCCTGCCCAACGGCTTGACTTACGACTCTCAGAGCTCTCTGCTTTGTTGGGCAGACGCAGGTACTGTAGATTTCAGACAGATGACTCATCTGTGAAGTGATGTCTGCCTTGTGATCAGCAATAAGTGTAATCTCTCCCCTGTAGGCACACATAAAATAGAGTGCATGCATCCTGGCCAGGGTGACCGCAGAAAGGTTATGGAGGGGATTCAGTACCCTTTTGGAATCACATCTTTTGGGAGGAACATCTACTACACTGACTGGCGGAGGTTTGACGTTTTGTATTTTCATGAACTTTTAAAGTCTAGCTTTTTATCCAGTGACAACATATAAGTAAGTAAAACAAATTTTGTGGTAGGGGTTTCGTGTACCTTGATGTAATTCAGACAGTTTTAAATTACTACACATTGGAATGTATAGCATCAAAGACATAGTGCAGGCTTTATCCATGGTCCACTGTGCAATGTAAGAACCCAGATCTGTCAAGGTGGAGGAAGGAGAGGGTAGGTCAGAGGTTAAAAAGCTCCCTACACTTCAAGCATGGGCCCTTGATGTAGGGGGGGAAGCATCTTAAAAAGTGGCAGCTGCTTGCAATTTCTCAGCCTCAGCGTCTGTGGGTGACCTGCCCAGGGCCTCCCCTCTGATCTTGCCAGGGCTGTAGCCATGCTGGGGAGGGTTGAAAGGTGGTGGTGGTGGTGGGGGAGGCACACAAACTATGTCAGTTATGGCTAAGAAACCTAACCTAACCCTTACTCATTCTTGACAGATTTTATACAAAACGCAGGGAGGCAGGATGCTAACATTTCTCAAGATGGGATAGTCCCAGATTGCTAAGCTCTTGTGCTGATTGTGTTTACAACAGGGATGCCTTGGTTGCTGTGGATCGCTATGCTGGCAGGGAGTCAGACGAGTTCCAGCCTCAGAAACGGAGCGAGCTCTATGGGATCGCCACAGCATATGCCCAGTGTCCTTCAGGTAAATATGCCAGTTGTGAGGGTGCAACCGGGCCATATATTCTCGTAAACTCCCATTAAAATGTTTGCTCTTGAAGTCTTCAAAATGTTTACTGAAACTTTTATCTACCTAGCAATTTGTGAGAAAACACTCTTGTCTTGTCATGCCTGGAGTCATCTTTGTATTACATCTAGCACTGATGTGCAGCCCCACTTAAGAGCCATCCCTAGAAATAGCTTGACCCTTGTACATTTGGGGACTACCATTGAGTCAGGCTTATTATCCATTCCCTTCACTCTTCAGCGCCCTCTGTAAAGAGTGCAGACTGCGAACAAGAAAAATCACACTTTCACTCCTCAACCTGAAAGCAACAGGAGTAATTCTGCAGCTAGTATTCATCATTAAGTGAAGGGATTAGTGATGTTACTGCGTAGCACCGGGCCTCATCCTCCCGTAAAGATAAGGCTGCATGCATGCCAGGGAATGTGGAGCCAAGGGAGAGGGGCCTCCAACATCTGGAGTTTGCTATGTATTTCTTTTAAGTATGTATATATCTGTTAAACAAACAGTGAAGAGACCGTTTCCTGCTGTTCCCTGCTATGGTGGCTTAGGATTTATACAAATGTCCTGGAATGTCCCTCGTTAATAAGAGTTTGTATGTTTTTTCTTTACACAAGGACAAAACTACTGTGCTGTGAACAACGGGGGCTGTACTCACCTCTGTTTAGCAACCCCTACCGGCCGCTCCTGCAAATGTCCCAACAACGCAGTGGGTGTGGGCTGTGTGGAGAGAGACAGCGGGTACTGAAAGGAGGCGGCTGTGCTCTGAGAGTTAACACTGTTTGGATGTTTGACCGCAAAATTAGGAGCCACTCAGCATTACTAAACTATAGCTGCTGAAAACTCTACTGAAAACCAGAGATGAACTTACAGTGCCTTTTATCACTCAGTGTCTACATTTTTACATTTCCCATTGCCTTTATAAAACCACAACTGCCTTTGAGAATTGTAAATATAAACACTATTATTTTGTCTTTTCCTAAGTGCACATAAAGTGAGAATAAAGCTCGAATTTTACATAATTTAATGTGAAATTCATCACAGCAATGCATGACATCATCTCATGTCAGCTGTGTTAGACTGTGGCATGTTTGGATTAGCTTATCTCATGGAAGTATTATTGTGGAGTATGACTAGTGTCTGTACACGCTGGTGGGATGAGTTTACATGCTGCGCAGCAAAAGAATAAACATTTTTCTAACAGGTTGGTCTGCTGTGTCTGTGGCTTTAGTGTAATAATAGCGACACCATGTGTTAGGTACAGTTAATTACAAATATATATTTGTTGTGTTGCGGTAGGTGCCGCCAAAGTAAACCTTGCGAATAGGGTACCTACCATGGTTGAACTAAGTACCTGTCTAACACACATTTATATGTAAAAATGTAGAATATCTAATTGTTTTCAGGGTCACATGTATGGTCCCTAAACACTACTATTATTCAAATATTTCTAAAGGAGAAGTGTTTGTGACCGTATCATGAATTACTTTTAAATGTATAGTATTTCCCCCCTCCTTTGTTGTATAGTATACATTAATGTAGGGCTTTTCCACATCACCATTCATTTCTAATTCATTAAATAGAAGTTTACCTGAATAACTGACTCAACCACTTGAAGACGTGACGAAACGTTACACGGGGTGGATTTAATATCCCACTGGGCTAAAGACCAGCCCTATCATGTTGCTTAACAAGTAATAGCCTACAGTAACCTGTAACCCTTAAGAGCTGAAAAAAGAGGAGTTTGGTTTGTTGTTCTCACGTGGCCTATTTCCAAACTGCAATGTGTCAATGGGATGATGTTTGTGCTTTGTTAATATAAAGGGCACAAAATGCTGCCACCCCCTCAGTCTGTGAGCTGCCGCAAGAAGGGAGACACTTGCTTACGTCAGTGGTGCATTAAGGAGCTCTTGATAAATTCTGAAAATCGAAAATTTATCATGAGCTGCAACCACTATTCATATTAGGGTTGCAACTAAATTTTCATTATTGATTAATCTGCTGATCATTGTTGTCTGCAAAATGTCAGAAAAAAAGTTTAAAAAAAAAAGCTTATCAATGTCCTAAAGCCCAAAGTGAAGTCATCAAATTGCTTGTTTTGTCTCACTCCAAAAGCTAAAGATTCAGTTTACGATAAGACAAATTAAAGCCGCAAATCCTCACTATTGACAAGTTGACCTAGAAAACGTTTTCTTAAAAAATTACGTAAATTATTAATCAATTAGCAAAATAGCAATATAAATACCAATTTGCCTCTAATTCATATGTAACAAATAATAATTTTTACACTTAAATTGACTGTACCTATTAAGACTTACAGCTAGTGTCTCATTAAAACAAGAAGTAAACCATTCAAAGATGGAGGACAGAATCTCCTTGTTTTACGTGTAAATTACAAATATTGATCAAACAAGAATTAGCTAATTAATAAGAATTAGCTCATCTAATTTGCTCATTCGGATTGGTCTGAAAGGGTCTTAACTTTTTTCGATATAAACAAGCAAAAACTGCACGGACACTGGGCTACCAGTGCGCCAGTCTATTTAGCCTTCAAACGCACCACCGTTCCTGAACGAAATGCTTTGATTGATTGGGGAATTAGTTGCGTGTTATCCAATGGGAAGCAAAACATGAGTCAGTGGGGCGGGCATGTCACCGGCTGTGAGAGCTCGTTCGGATACTGTGGTGTTCATGGTCGTGACCCTCAAACTTGTCTGCGAGGAATATTTAGCCCAGGCCAACACAGATAAAAAACAGATTAATTAGTCTTTTGGAGTCCTTCTTTTATAAATGGGGGACAGAGCCCTCATTAATTTTAACATGTTTTATCACAGTCGTGTTTCCTGCCGAGTCAGGACTAAGCACTCAATTTTTCTTTAGAGGACTCAAACACTAGGTTATACTTGTCGGTCTTGTGAAATTTGGGATTTCTACCTTCTAAGCAAATACAAATGAAAAATGTCATCGACAAACTTAACTTGAAATTATTGTGACTAACCGATATTACAACATTTTCAGTCCCTCACTCAGCCGTTGACGTTCTGAGAGGTTCTAACGTAACAACAGGCAAGGAAAGGGCGGCGTTGTACGGGATTATCTTGCAGTCAGCGCTGAGGGCAAATTTCACGCATAATAGTCTTTGCTGGACGAAGGCTAGCATTAGCTGGCTTTAATTCATGGCAAACGAAGGTATGTATGAAAATTAATT
This sequence comes from Maccullochella peelii, assembly GCA_002120245.1. Taxonomy (NCBI): domain Eukaryota; kingdom Metazoa; phylum Chordata; class Actinopteri; order Centrarchiformes; family Percichthyidae; genus Maccullochella; species Maccullochella peelii. Next base: position 8,977 of record LKNJ01006834.1, read on the forward strand.
CTTCTCACTCGGAACTGGATATTGTGAATGTAAGACAGACGTTACTATATGTGCTTAATTTGTTAAAGATGTTAACGACGTGTTCGTTTCTCTCTGCTACACAGTTTTGACAGCTGCCATACACAGTACGATGCGATGCAACAACCAGCATAACAGCTAACGTTATGCTTGGTAGCAAAATAACTAAAATTTCGCAATATGTATTTTGCTCATTAAAATACTTTGTAGAACACATTCGGTATAGCGGCTCTGAGGCTAATGTGGCATTTGTGCAAATATTATGGTTAAAATTATCGAGCTTTCTTGCTGCCTCTTGTAATCAAGCTAGCTAGAACAATAAACACAACTATCGAGCAGAACTTTCAAAATAAAACATTAATTGCAACATCTTCTGAGAAACAATTCAGTCCTCAACTTTAAGTATAGAATACATTCAATGGAAAATGTAAATTAGAAACAATTACGTAGTTTGTGGTACATAATTAATATCAATCGTATAAACTAATTTATGGAAGAAACTATGCTATTACATACATTCCCAAAAACAATTGCTTGATCGCATTAAAGGTGTTAATAACGTACTGTTATTCTCAAAACCATTGCTTTATTGAAGTATAGAATTTTTTTCTGTAGACTTTGGTATGTAAATGTAGAAAATATGTGTTAAGTCATATTAAGGGAAACCATGAACATTTGAGATGTTAGCTGTTTTGATGGTTTACCCATGCATCTAAAATATAGGTGTTGTCACTTTACAGCAGAGAATATAAATGTGTTTAACAAGTGGCTTACAAAGCATTGCTTTTTGGGTCAGTCATTTTAAGAAATTTCCCAGTTCAGAAGTTTGGCATGGTGGGAATCACCTCACGACTGACTCAACATTTTGAGTAAATGCTTTACAATTACATACATATTACATACATTGTTTGCATTAGCTATATTTACCATGTGTTGTTTGTAATTAGTGAAAAACAAAATGGCCTTGCAGACCTTTTATATTTATATATATATATATATATAATTGTACATTGTAAGCCATCATTGTTTGAAAGTGGTAATCATCTAACTGAAATGTTTTATTGGGATTTCTAAGTATAATTACCTACGGTGCCAAGTTAGATGCTTTTATTTTGAAAACAAAATCCCGTACAGGAAATGAGCCTTCAACCTGCCTGAAGATTTATCGACGCAGGTTCTGTTAGATACCTAGCTAGCTAGCTGAGTGGATCGGTTTGGGTTGCTTGAGTCCGTTTCGTTTTGGCAATGCTACAGTGTGTCAAGCTCGTTTGGCTGAAGTTTCCGGTTGAAGTCCGGTTCATGTGCGTCATATAACGTTACATCTGTCAGTATCAGTAATTCGTGGGCAAAAGCGAAAGTCGCTATGCCAGCTAATTCTGTTTTGCTAAGTTAACCCCCTGCCACTTTGTATTTTTCTGCAGAAGCACAATTTAAAAGTGGCAAAGCAGCGCCGTGAATCATGAATCTACTATGAATGACTCAGGAGAGCAGTTGGGGCTTCGTTCGGTGCTGCCCGGGACACTTTCAGCCACCTGGAGGATTAGGAAAGAAACCAAAAGGAGAATTTTGTCATTCCTGACTTCCTCAACGCCCTGACTGGTGTTGTACCTGGAGGTGTGGACGACATGGCCAGTCCACAGCAGACTGAGCTGTCATTCGCGTGGGAAAAGTACATGGACTGTAGACTGCAAGGAGCGGATCTGCAGGTAGGCGCTGCTGGCAGACACTCTGAAGGCAGCAGCCGGTGTGATGCAGGATCAGCTAATGGGTCTGTCTGTGGGTGGTGGTGGTGATGCTTTCTTTTCATTTCCAGAACCACAAGAAAAAGCCTTAAGATACATGAAGTTTTATTTCTTGTTAATTCTGATGGAGACAAACTAATTGTTGGCATCATATTACACAATATTTAATTCATAAGGACTTAGAAAATAGGAAATTATAATTGATACAACTTGCAAATACAGCATAAGTCAATTTATTATTTCTCACTCTGAAATAATGACAGTTTCTTGTCTATTTTGAATTTTAATTTGACAATATAATCTAAATATTCAGTGCTCGCTGCATGTAAACAGTTGTAGGGTGCTGGTGTCGGTATGAAAATTGCTTGATTCCAAGCTCAATAAAATGTTCACTAAGGTAACATCATCCAACAATAGCAAACATTGTTTAGACACATTCTTTTAGTCTGCTCCTTGTCATTAAAGCTGCCTAAATTACTTTCCTGTTTTTGCCTTAGCTGTTCCACAGTGAGTGACCATGAGCTGGAGGAGCCTGTTGCAAAATTCTCTGCAGCTGTAGAAAATACTGTAAAAACGACACACGTTAATTCTGCTCTACATTTTTTTAAACAGAAAGCAGTGTTTGTACTAGTGAAACAAATTCAGACACCCAAAACATTCAAATGAAACATCTGTACAGAGACATGCAGGAGACTACAGATGCCTGTGTTTATAAGATTTCCTCCTCCTCTTTAGGTCTCTGGAGGCCCCCACTCTTAGAATCAGAAACATATCTGATGCACAGCACAAACACAAGCAGGACCAGCAGTGAGTCACTGCACAGAGGTGGAGGCAGGTGTAAACCACAGATTGCTCATCATGAGTGTTGTGCAAGTGCACTTGTTTTTGTGTCGGCGTATCACAGCAGTGAGTTGCGGTGGATCTGAATCTCTGTTAGGCCACTGCAGCCCCCCCGGCAGAGAACTAACAGCAGCCAGATCACGGGACTTAGATTAGGATCGGACTGCAGACAAAGAGGGATCTGCACTGCGCACACACACACAGATGACAGCCATTATGTTAGTCCATGATTTATCATGTGCAAGTCCTCCTAAGAAGACAGACCTGCTATCATTATTAAAGCTAATGAGTGCCTGTAGGGCTTTTTGTTTGTTGGAAATAGTGGCTTCTTTCCTCTACAGTCATCATGTCTGGTGGTGTGTTATGCTTCGTTACTTTGCTAATCATGTTGGTGTGCATTTAGGATATCAGCTGTAGAAATGGTGCTGGCTTGTTCTCAGTTGCCATAGTAATACTAATGTTTGGACTGCACCAAGCAGGCTCTGCCTTTCTATTACTGCTAAATTTGTATGTCACCTTGTGACGACTCTCTTGGAATGCTCCTCTGCTGGTCACCTTCGCAGTGATCAAAGTGTTGTGTGTGTGTGCGTGTGTGTGTGTATGTGATGCAGAAAGATGGTTAAGTGAGCACAGCTGTACCCTTTAGTTTGCTGATACCGTAGCTTTCCCCCCTGATTGAATCTGATGGGGACACACAGTGACAGGCTGTAGCACACACATGGATACTGCTGCACTGCTTGCACATGATATTTTCTTCCAGCTCATTCTGCCAATCCTATCAGTGCACAAGTGTATACTGTACGTTCCTACCATCACACCTAAAGTGGCATCTGCTGGTCGTTGCAGTCAGTATACAGGTAAACACGACAAAGTGATCATGGAAACTGTCAGTTTTAACGCCCACGAGACAGCGAGACCCTGCCCTGCTGCTCTGTATCCAATTCTGTGATCACGCTTTACAGTGAAACGTGGAGGGCAAAAAGACAGTAGTAATCAATAAGGTGCCACGAAAAAAATGTGAAAGTACTGGTGCTGCAGCCTCGCTCTTTTTCTCTGCCTTCCTCATCTTTTAGTCTTTGCATTACTGTCTCTCATCTCTCTGCTTTTCTATCAGGATTAATCTCGCTGATATTACCTGACCGAGGACAGTAAGACAACTGGGATGCCTTGATGGCGATTGGGTGAGGTCTAACTGTGACCTGATGTTTGACCTTCCTTTTTTTTGTTTCTCATTGTGACTGTCATTCTCAGTAAGCACTTTTCTGAAAAAGCAGAAATGCCATAACAAGATTCAATCATTTTCTTTCTGCCTCTAATGTTTTTGGGTTAAATAGGGATGGACCAAACTGTTGAGGTGGATCTGCCTAACTCTGTTCATAAAGGAGAGCATTGGTTCAGTTTCCCACTTGTTGCACCCATCCTCCTACTTACTGTTTATTCACTGTACATAAATGCTCCTTAGATAACAGCATTCACTGTATGGAAACCACTATAATCAAAATAATTTTTTTGTATTTAATTCATAGCATTTGCTTTAAGTAAGCACATTTGTATTATAGCTTCAGTATAATGGGATTTTTGGCATTAAGCTTTTCTTTCCATTCTTTAGAATTTATTCCTTTATGGAGCCAAAACATAAACTACCGTACGAGTGTGTCTCGCTACAAAGGAAATTTGCCTTGGGCACACTTGCATCAAAGTATCTGTGGGGACACTTTCCATTCTGCTCAATATCTCTGAATCTTGATGAGCAGAGTCAATTTAGTAGAATGGTTACCTGGCCAGGAGCCCAGCAAGAGACCAGGTTTTGTTGCTTGTGGACTGTTCAGTTTCATTATGAGCTAACAGGATGTTTCATAACGCCAAAGTAAGGTGTTTGGGACACTTCACTTTTTTGGTCTTCTGGTGAAAAGACGGTTAATTGATCTTTGCTGGCTCTGCTTCACTCTTATATCACTTTAAACTCAACCAGTTGTAGTCTTGGACTGATGTTAATTTGGTTCAATTGAGCTTTTTGCATAAAAATGAATGACCTGCACTTGAAAAGACATTTTCCTGGAGGGTAATCGGACTCATCTTGTAAGTATTGTTCTGATGCTACTCTTCGTCAGTCATGTTTTTGTTTTAGTTTGTAATCGTGATGGGCTGTAATGTAAATGTACTTTGTCACTTGATCTCTAACAACAGATACTTGTGTGTAAAGCTGATTTTAAATAGTGATTTTCTGAATTAGGACAACCCTGGTCACACATTCCACCCACATTACTTGTCATCAGTTCTGTTCTTTACATTGCTTCTGTGGTAAAGCCCTGAATCCTTTTCTAAAGAAACTTAAACTTGTCGAGCAAAGCATAAGGCAAAATGTGGTGAATATTGTACTAAGGGGGGAGCAAAGATGGCAGCGCTGGTTCAACTTTGTCCCCAAAGTTAATTATTTGGCTTGTCAGGGCTGAACAATGTCAGGTGCACCATACTCTATTTCTCTGATATTTTGGTTAAAGACTGTACTGTGCATGAATTATCAGACTAATATGCTGTGTAATTTGTCTGGCATCAAGGTCTGCTGTAATATAACCACTCTAGCTATAAAGCAATAATGTGAATGGATCATATTCCACATCCGAGCAACTTAGAACACAGTAAAGTGGGAAGTAATTACTACATTAATTGGTTTCTCTTGTCATTTTCATACAGCAGTCTAGTAAAATGGAAAAAATATTTATGAAATTGTTTTTATCTTGAGGGTGGATGACATTGACTAGCCTTTAACCAACATTTATAAACAGGCCTATTCATAAATTATGTCAGTTTAACCCTAGGTAACGTGAATTGTGTTATGTATAGCCGAAAGGCAGCACAGTTTCTCAGCAAAACAATAATGGACACACAGTACAGTACGTTAGCTGTCTTAGCAGTTGGGTATCACTTAAGTGCATTTTGGGAGAGTTATGGGAGTGATTCAGATAAGTAATTTCTAAGGTAACCTAGAACTGAAGAACTAACCAACCAGACCAAAATGCAAATTTTAACTGTTATGTTATGAATATGCCTTAATTCTAAACTCCTTGAAAAACGCTTGATTTTCAGCATAATCTGGTGTTTCATCTACCCAATCACTCATGTAAACCAGAAACTGAAATGAAATGATCCCATTATCATATCATATTTTTATGTTGTCTCCTGGCATTTATAATAACAATTTACATGTGATGATAAAAGCTTTGAAAATCTGGACATTTTTGGTTTAGGTACCCTGAAAGTGCTTCAACTTTACTCTTAACAAGCTGTATGAACCCTATGTTCAGACTGGAGATTTCTCAGCATTCATGTTTTCAGGATTAGTCATGCCTAACCTCAAGTGATCGGGGAGTTTCACACCAAAAGCTCTTCTTTCATAACTTGTTAACTCAAACCTACTATGTGAAAATCACATGTACCACTATATACAGTGGGGCAAAAAAGTATTTAGTCAGCCACCAATTGTGCAAGTTCTCCCACTTAAAAAGATGAGGGAGGCCTGTAATTTTCATCATAGGTACACTTCAACTATGAGAGACAGAATGGGGGGAAAGAATCCAGGAAATCACATTGTAAGATTTTTAATGAATTAATTGGTAAATTCCTCGGTAAAATAAGTATTTGGTCACCTACAAACAAGCAAGATTTCTGGCTCTCACAGACCTGTAACAACTTCTTTAAGAGGCTCCTCTGTCCTCCACTCGTTACCTGTATTAATGGCACCTGTTTGAACTCGTTATTAGTATAAAAGACACCTGTCCACAACCTCAAACAGTCAGACTCCAAACTCCACTATGGCCAAGACCAAAGAGCTGTCAAAGGACACCAGAAACAAAATTGTAGACCTGCACCAGGCTGGGAAGACTGAATCTGCAATAGGTAAGCAGCTTGGTGTGAAGAAATCAACTGTGGGAGCAATTATTAGAAAATGGAAGACATACAAGACCACTGATAATCTCCCTCGATCTGGGGCTCCACGCAAGATCTCACCCCGTGGGGTCAAAATGATCACGAGAACGGTGAGCAAAAATCCCAGAACCACACGGGGGGACCTAGTGAATGACCTGCAGAGAGCTGGGACCAAAGTAACAAAGGCTACCATCAGTAACACACTACGCCGCCAGGGACTCAAATCCTGCAGTGCCAGACGTGTCCCCCTGCTTAAGCCAGTACATGTCCAGGCCCGTCTGAAGTTTGCTAGAGAGCATTTGGATGATCCAGAAGAGGATTGGGAGAATGTCANGTCAGATGAAACCAAAATAGAACTTTTTGGTAAAAACTCAACTTGTCGTGTTTGGAGGAGAAAGAATGCTGAGTTGCATCCAAAGAACACCATACCTACTGTGAAGCATGGGGGTGGAAACATCATGCTTTGGGGCTGTTTTTCTGCAAAGGGACCAGGACGACTGATCCGTGTAAAGGAAAGAATGAATGGGGCCATGTATCGTGAGATTTTGAGTGAAAACCTCCTTCCATCAGCAAGGGCATTGAAGATGAGACGTGGCTGGGTCTTTCAGCATGACAATGATCCCAAACACACCGCCCGGGCAACGAAGGAGTGGCTTCGTAAGAAGCATTTCAAGGTCCTGGAGTGGCCTAGCCAGTCTCCAGATCTCAACCCCATAGAAAATCTTTGGAGGGAGTTGAAAGTCCGTGTTGCCCAGCGACAGCCCCAAAACATCACTGCTCTAGAGGAGATCTGCATGGAGGAATGGGCCAAAATACCAGCAACAGTGTGTGAAAACCTTGTGAAGACTTACAGAAAACGTTTGACCTCTGTCATTGCCAACAAAGGGTATATAACAAAGTACTGAGATTAACTTTTGTTATTGACCAAATACTTATTTTCCACCATAATTTGCAAATAAATTCTTTAAAAATCCTACAATGTGATTTCCTGGATTTTTTTTCTCATTTTGTCTCTCATAGTTGAGGTATACCTATGATGAAAATTGGAGACCTCATCTTTTAAGTGGGAGAACTTGCACAATTGGTGGCTGACTAAATACTTTTTTGCCCCACTGTACGTTTCAGTCCTGAGAAAACATACAGTAGAAATTATAGACCTGCTCATTTTAAACATATCTACGCATTAGTGTGGTGAATCTGTTTCAGTTATTCCACAGTTATTTGCCATTAATGCTCCTACACTTAGTCAATTTACCATGACTAAGGTCATTGTGCTTTGAGTCAAATTCAAGTGCTACAGTCCAAACATAAAAAGTATGCAGTCAGGCACTGATCATGATGTCTTGTGATCATCACACTACTTTCACCAAAGGTTGTTGATCATTTAAATTGTATGTGGTGTGACTTTCATGATTTCTAGTATGTTCAGACATTGTTTACCAATATGTCTTTAGTGAAGTTGGTTGACCACAGGACTTGTTTCACATCTGCATTTATTGTTCCGCCCTTAGTTTCAACCAAACTTCTACCCGCTCTGGTCTCCAGGGCTGTTCCAAACGACTGGCTGTGTGGATGAATAATTCATCTCTCTAGTTCTGGGTTGAGTCAGACTCCAACCATTGCTCGGTCTCAACTTTTTCCACCCAGTGGCATGCTATTAAATCAGATCTCTCCCTCAAAAACACAGTCCCTCTGTCCACTAGGGAAGAGAAAGGCCAGAGCAGGCTGTTTGTATTGAAATTTTGACCAACACCAGCTTGCACACTATCTCCCTGTAATGAAAATAAGGAAGCAGAGAGCGACACATTTTCATTTCCTCCACAGTGGCTATGCTCAAATAAAGGTCACTGCTTGTGACAGTGTGGACCTGACTGACAAAAACACAAACATGCTTTTTGATGGTAACCTCTTGACATTTTGTCGTGTGTCTTAATGGGAAAAAATCAAATTATTTGTGGTTTTGTGTAAAGCGGCTCTGCTCTCTGACTCATAGTTTGTGAGGAAATGCAGAACGTTAGGGGCTCCTCATGATGCTCATCACCCAAATGTCAAATTAGATCAGTAGGGATCTTAAACCGGAAAAAAAACATTGCATAACCAACACGCCACGTCCTCTCTCACGAGGACAGGATCACATCGCTTTCACTGCCTCTGCCAAGATGTAGTCTACCCAATTATCCTAAGAGAGCTTGAGAGGAAAGTCTGTACGAGCGTGGATGACTCAGCCATCAGACTCCCATGACTAGGCCTCCCATGATCGCCATGTTGGATAAAGGCACAGGTCAAAGCCACCATGTCTGAGCAATTACGCAAACTTAACTCAGGCTTTCACTATTCAAACAAGTATTCCTCTCATGTAAAGCCACCCTCTGACAAAGATAAAACATAGAGACTTGGGTATACAAGAAAAGCAAGTGTGAGCAAATGTGTTTCCTTCTAAGGTGCCAGCTTCAGGTTTGCTGTTCTGTAGCTGAATCTGACCTTTTAACCTTGCTGGACCAGGCAAGACCAAGCGTATTAGTTAAATATTATCAAAAGCAAGAGTTTTTTTCCTCAATTCCGATGAATCTATGCTGTTTGGGTCTCCCTTATCATCCAACTTAAATGTGTGTTCATGTAACGGCCCGGGTTCATAACCCTTTGGCCAGGCAGCCTTTGAACCTACACAGCAACAGTAAACCAAGAAAGAGCAATGGAAAAGGTCTGCATCACCCAAATGATTTGTGGTTAAATTATATCAAATTAATTCTTCTGTCAACAAATCATAAAATAGCTCTTGACATACAAGTGGCAATAAGTGAAATCCGTAGCTGTATGTCTGACTAGCCTGTGTATGTCTACATGACAAATGAGAAAATAAAGAAGTTCATCACTGCAGAGGAAAGGTCAAAGCTTTCTTTTTGTTTACAGAAATGTGTTCTTGGGGCTTTGTAAATACTTGATTTCGCCTCCAAGCTGTATTAATCAGTATTGGCAGTCCCTCCATTATCAAATCACCCTGGCTGGTTTGTGCGGAGTGCATTGTAATATTGGATTAGAGCCTCAGAGGAAAAAAACAACCCTGTTGCTGGGAAATTTGTCTTATAATGAACCAGTCCGATTCCCTTTCCCATATGAGGAACACGGCCACAACAGGTACACTAATAACACGAGGACAAACCAAGTCATTTTAGATGCTCATTTTGGGAGATTAATTTTAATAGACTGAGTGCACAGCGCCACCATAGCTCAAGGGCTTACAAAATAATAGTTTTGGCAACCTTGAAGCTTTGATTTCCTGCCAGTCCCCCCCCCTTTTTTTTAAATCTTTGCTCTCATCTGTTGCTGCATTTATTCCTTTCACCTTTACGTTCTTGCCAGCTTTTATGTTTTACCCCTGTCCTCTTCTGTCTCTCTCATGATCCATGCATTTCTTTGTCCTCCTTTTCCCGTCTCCCGTGTGATGATGTTGTCCAGTCCCCTGGTGTGCAGTGACCCCCATCCACCTATCTACCTACCTACCCACCCGCCCCCTCACTGCTTGGGTGGCTTGTTGTCTCAGCTGTTGAAGTTTCACCCTCTCTTCCCCTCCTAGACCCTGGTGAGTGTAGTGAACTCTGCACCTTCATCACAAGATGTTAGGATGCTTGATGTGTTTATCTTGTAATGTGACAAATCTGCAATATTGCGTATTTGCTACAAATATCTCTTTTAATGCCATTCATTGTGGTAACATAACAAAACTTGCTTCGACAGTTCTGACACAGGAAGGAAGCTGACTCACCATGTAACTGTACAACAGAGCTGGGTTTCGCCAGATGGGTAGCCCTGGTCCCTGTCGTCTCACCGTGACTGTTAGCAGCAAAAGCCGAGGTGTGACAAAACTGCAGGCACCTAACCGATTTGAAAGTTTACCTCTTGTGTTTTAGTCGAGAGAGAAGTGAGAAAATATATCACAGATATGCATAGCTGTTGCAGCTATTTTAGGGCATGTAAAGTAGACACAGGAGGACAAAGTAAACACACTATAACTGTAAACGATGCTATATTTTTTCTTTCAAGGGCTTATTTACCTCACTTGCTTTCGGCTTTTGTCACTCCCTGCTCGTATGTATGTAATGATAATAGATTGCATAATTGAATCTATGTGGAAATCTGTGTCCATGCAGCTAAATGATTTGCTGTGGTGTCACTGTGACATAACCTGGTCATACAGTGTTATAGTTTAGTACTGCCGGTTTGCTTTTTTTGTGAGGAATCCAAGGGTGCAAAGAAACTGGGGTACAAGTACACTTAAATTAGTAGAAAAACATACATTATAATCTTTGTTGATGACTAGCACTGGTTATATGCTACCTGTAAAGTTGAGTGTCTGTTTTAGTTGATGCATATTTTCTTCAAAGCAAGAGGAATTAAAGAGACTCTGTGGAGTTTTATTAAAATTCAGCATTTCTCACCAAAACACATTATGTGTATCCTTGAACTCTTGTGTTTGTTTCCTCATAAAACATTTGTAAAGCCAATGTTTTGAATATTTTTAATACATTGTTTACATCCTTGTTTGCGTTCTACCTGTCTTCTTCTTCAGACCCTTTGCTATGCTTCTTCGGGGGCTACTGCCACCAACTGTTGGACAGTAGAATAGCGTGAGACTATCGCACCATGCCGCCCCTGTGCTCATGCATGTGCGTTCTTGTGTGTGTACATGATACAAACAAAATACCCACTTGTAAAAACATTGCTCCATAGTGGTCAAAATATCCACAGGGTACAGGTTGTTTTAAAGTGTGTTGGCACAAGATGGAAATACTAAATGTTTTAGTGGTGTCACTAATAATTGAGTACGCACTTATATGCCAAACATCCTTTTCTTTTTACCAGACTAACTTTCTACTGGTAAGTGGAGTTCACATTTTAGAATAATTTCAAGGTAGAGGTAAAACAATTTAATTGGACTGTTTCATATGAGGATTATTTGTGAATTTGAGTTGTGATAGGATAATTTCTAAAGGTTTTGAGGATAGTCTTACAATTTTAAGCAAACAAGTTTGTTGTAGTTCAGTTTGGGGAAAAAAACTCTTTGCACATCTATTTTATGAGACCGGTGCGTAGGAGAGGGACAAGTAGATCAAAAATTACACAAAAAAACAACCACACACAGTCTAACTTGCAAAAATAATAATTGGCCTGGGCTGTAGATTTTTGGGATTTTTTTTTTGTGCAATTTTTGTAATT
>LKNJ01006835.1:0-15081 GCA_002120245.1 Maccullochella peelii
ACACACACACACACGCGCGCGCGCACATATACATACATACATACGTAATCTCAGAGGTGTTTAGGATCGCGGCCATAACGCCTGAAGCCAAAAACAGCGACCGTCACTTTATGATCAACTCTGAAGTTACGACGCAGACGTCAAAGCGTGAACCTGCGACCTCATATTATAGCATTATTATGGGATTATTATGGGATTATTATGGGAGTGTTACACGCTTGGTGACAACGGACAAAAGCAAATATTATACTAGTATAATAAAGGTGTTATTGGGCTGTTAATGCCGCACTATAAACCTGAATAACTACAAGTTTAAAAGAACTCCAGTCGCCTTAAAAGTCCAAAACAAACAGTACACATGTATTAGCCGATAAGAAAACAATACAGGCTATCGATAAAACGATATTACGTCGATAATACAGGATATTAAAGTCTGGACACTTTACTGAGAGAGAAAACATAAAACCAGCCCACCGGGCAGTGCAAAGTCTAAATAATATGGTGAGATATTATATATATTATTAAAAATACCATAAAGAGCTGAAACTTTACCTCAGAAATATTATAAGTCATAAATCATAATTACATGTTAGAAAATAAACACAATAAATTCCCTAAATACTTAAAAGAACCATTACGGAAATATCATAATCTATTAAAATATTATGGGAAGACATTTTTTAAACAATTAGACCCCATAAGAAGATTATTGAATGAATTAAATCATCAAGTATTGAAGAAATTTGATGTCGAATTATTATATTATTATATTATTAAATTATACTGACGCTCCGTGGAGATTAAAGCATAATCAACATTGCAATATAAATATTATAAATATTATGACAGTGTTCAAATCGATCAAATCAAATATAATCAGGAGATGATCTCGCGTGCCTGAAGAAAAAAAGCAGCTAAACACCAAATTTCCACCTTAAACGGTCCAAACTAACAGGCGCGAGACTTCATTTTGACCTCCACGTGCGCAGCAGGAAGCGGAGAGGCTGACGGTGACTTCGGCTCAGACCGGGAGAGTGTTTGGTGCCGTTATACCGAACAAACGGGCCGCGGAGCTTCTGCTGGGACTCCGTTTTTAACGGAACGGGACGATCGGACTTTACGCATGAAACGCACCTCTGAGGCAGACAGCTGGGTGTGTGTGTGTGTGTGTGTGTGTGTGTGGACAGATATTGACAGAGCGCCGTCATGCGTAAAAGTCTCACACACACACACACACACACACACACACACACACAGCAGATATCAGTAATAAAGGAGTTTGATCCATTTACGCGGAATAAAAACGAGGTAAAAATGTGTGAAAATAACAGAAGTAAAAAAAACAACAGATGAATCGATAATCTAAAAACTCTTTCAGTAAATTTTAAAGGAGGAAAAAAAGAAAAAGAAAAAACAAAACGTCCTTAAAAACCTCCAGCCGGTTTAAAAGCTTCCGACGAGCCGTTTCATTTGTTTGCTGCTCTGAAAAAAAAAAAAAAAAAACTCTGCTGAAATAAAACTAAGATGCAATTAATCGATAGCTCTGATTGGAGTTTAAGTGAGATTAATCATTAGCGCGCGCACATACAACAAACACACGAAAATGAGCACGTGAAGACAGACAGGTGTAAACCCCGATCCTTATTTCCATAGAAATCTGAATGAAGTCTGGTTAATATTAACTCTGAGCTGCAGGCCTACTGCTGCTGCTGTGTGAGGGTTTGAACCCCGGCCAGGCTGCTGACCTTTGACCTCTGACCTTCCACCCCCCCAGCTCTTACTGTCCAACACTGCAGCAGCTGTCAAACCAACTGTAACATCCCACAAAGCTCTTTTAATGAATACTTTTATTATAAACTGAGGTAACAAGTTTAAAACATTTTAATGACTAAATAAATCTATAGTTTGAATTTTACAGTGTGTGTTATATTTTACACTGGTGCAAATGTCATTTAAAATATTTTTAAAGTGGGAAAAATCTAATTAAATGATCATTCATTTATTTCTCACCTGCTTTGCTTTTATTTTGTGGAGCCTTCATTAGAAATATATCATAGAAATATTTTAGCACCGTTAACGCTCTACTTAATACTTCATTATATTTTATAATCCTAAATATTTAGAAACGCAGTAATACAAGATAATAGCAATTATATAAAAGTTGTTATAAATTAACAATTACTTTACATTCTTTGTAAGAATTTTATACAAATATTCTTATGATTTTAACAAAATAATGTAGATTAACAGATGAACAAAGTCCCAATAAACACAATAAGTTACTGTGGAAAGATGAAGTGATTTTGACAGAAATATGCAGCAGCAAAGATTAAATTATTATAATTATTATTGATGATCACTACAGAATTACACACCAACATCCCTGCAGACTCGGCACATTTATGTAGAATTAAAAAAATAAATGATAAGAAATTTAGCAAATAAAAACTGCAGAAGGTCAGAAGTCGTCGCTGAGCAGCAGAGACACAATCTGTGTGTGTGTGTGTGTGTGTGTACGTACGGTTGTTGACCTCTCCTGTGTGGTTGCTCAGCGGGATGATCTCCATCCTCTGCTGTCCGTACAGGTAGTAGTCCAGCTCCTCCGACGTCAGCTTGAACCTGCCCGTCGCTCCTTTGCCTTCCTCTCCTCCTCCTCCTCCTCCGCTGCTCTTCACGCTGGACGACACCACGCCGACCCCCCCACAGCTCTGCTCTTTGGCCTGATGGAGAAGCCCCGCTGCTGGGTTGTGACCCTGCTGGTTCTCCGGAGGGACGACCACCATCAGGTCTCCTCCTCCTCCTCCTCCTGGTCCTCCTCCTCCAGGTCCTCCAGGCCCGGCACATACCGGGGCCAACGCCTGCCCGAAGAGTGCGATCTGCTGGGGGACGGGCAGCTGGGAGATCCCTGCCGAGGTGGAGATGGAGATGGAGGAGGACGGGGTGAGAGCTGCTGCTGCTGCCGCTGCTGCTGAAGAAGAAGCTAAGGAGGAGGATGTAGAAGAAGAAGAAGAAGAGGAGGTACAGTGTGTGGAGGCCAGGAGGTGGCTGTGCAGGCGGGACGGGCGCAGGCTGTCCATGGGGATGGAGAGGCGGTCAGGTGGAGGCGGCGGGGCCAGAGGAGCCTTCAGCTGCGCCTGAGGGAAGAGCTGCTGCCAGTGCTGCAGGTAGGACGGGTCCACCTTCAGGAAGGCCGAGCCGCTCGGGTCGCCCGGCTTCAGCATGGCTGCCCGCCGGCTGCTGGGGGGAGAGGAGGAGAGGAGGAGGTGTCAATCACCAGCATCAAAGAGGACATGTACAGGACACACAGAGGGTCAAATCTGTTCAGTGTGTGTTAGATTTCTGTGTCAGGGAGTTAAACTCCAAGTCAAATCCACCTCAAACACACAGAACATTTACAATCTGTGGATGCAAAGTGACATTTAAGACACTTTAGGTTTAAATGTGAGAGATTTATCACTTTTAAGAGACTAACGCACTCAAACACGTCACATTAATCGCTGTATTTCCACATTAAAATCACCTTCCAGGCATTTAACTCAAAAACTAAACCTGTTAAAAGTGTGTTTGCTTTAAATTGACTCTAAAGGTGTGAAACCGAAGCGGATCACATGTTGAATTCAGCCTCATCGCTCACATTAAGCTAATTTTTCAGCGTTTAACTGAGCCGGATCGGACCTGATCCCAGCCCCATTTACAGTTTGTTACCTTCAGGTGTTCGCACAGAAGCGGCCTCGTCGCTTTATCCTGAATCACATGAACAACCAACCTCATCCTGCACATTACATCCACATTTTTTGGAGTCTGATCATATTTCTACTTAAAATGATCAGTTTTAGACATTTTCTGGATTATAAAAAAAATACATATATTTTTACAATCTGTAAAGCTGTTAATTGCATTAAAATTAAGTTTTAGGCATTTTTAAGTGCAGCAAAAAACACCAAAGTGTTCCAACTTTAATCTACACCAAAGCCTCAAATGAAGCACATCCAGTGTTTAAAGCTTCTTATTTAAAGTGAAAGTTAAAGTTTGACTTTTCCTCCTAATTTCAAAGTTTTTGAACATTTTAAACATTTAGAGTTTGATTCATTCGACTTTATATTTTAGGCTTAAAACTGAGCTTATAAAGATAAAATCAGACACAGAGCTCCTACTTTAAATTTACATTTGTGGTAATAATTACAAATAAGAGCTCATCAGTTCACAATAAATGTAGTTTCAGGTGTTTCAGATGATCCTGATCAGTTTATTCAGTCTGGCACGCTTCAGTGTTTCAGCCTGCAGGATTTCACTGCTGTTTTAAGAGAAAATACAGATTATATTCTGGGATGTGTTTCTGTGTAGTAGAAATATTCAAATAGTTTGGAGATTAGTTCAACATACAGTATATTCCTATTTGAGTTTATGGTGTACAGACAGGTTGTTTCATCAGTTTTTCACCTCTCCACTGGTACTAATGAATAAATAAATCTGCAGTTGCACCGTATCATTTCTACATTTTAAAGGATTTAAGGCATCAGAGTCACCAACAGTCAGATATCTAAGATATTTTCAGATAAATTATCATCTTGTGCCTTTTCAGCCTCATCGTCTTATAACTTGTACTTTAATTTCACATCCTAAAGTCATTTTTTCCTATTTTTTCTCCTCATCCTCTCTAAACACAGAGCAGTCAAGTCTCTGTTTGCAAATGAAAAACGTGGTCAGGCGTTATTTCTGAGACATAACATGTGCACAAACTCTAAAGCCAATAAAACACTCAGTATAAACTGACTTCAGCCCCGTTGACCCTCCGCTTCAGCCCTGCTCTGCTCCGCTGTCTCGGTCTCGGATGGTTGTGTTACAGCGGATTTTACGCACGCCAAGCCCAAAAAAACCCCGCACCAAATAAAAGCAATACAGCCGCGAGCGCAAACTCACGCACCCTTTGGACTAGTTTACAATGTAAACCAGGCAGTGAGTAAAAGTTTCATCAGAATAAATAAACAGATGGTCCAGTTAAGTCCAAGTCCGATCGGCGGTCCGGCGTGCTGTCCGTAGCCGAACAGAGGCAGCGGTCGGCGGGTAGAGACGCGGGGACGCTCCGCTGGGTTTCCGCGGAGTTTCCCGGGATGTTGTTTCTTTTTTTTGTTGTTGTTTTTATGTGAAAGTTGCTGAAGCGCAGAAGAGGCTTACTGCTGTCAGAGTGTGTGCGGCTCCTGTGAGCTGATTTTCGGGCAGCGGTGGAAGGTTTGTCCCTCCTCCGGGCTGCGGTAAACCATCGAGGGGAGCCGGGACAATTCGCTGCGTCTTGCGCGTCTCCGGAGCCAAAACTACCGGAGCGTCTGCTGCGCGAGTCTCTCTCTCTCTCCCCCTCTCTCTCTCCCTCTCCCTCTCTCTCTCTCCCATTCACTTGCCCTCTCCCCTCCCCTCTCCCTGATCTCCACAGCCCCCCCCCCCAAATCCAGTCTCTTTCTCTCACACTTTCCTTTCTCCTCTCTCTCTTTTTCTCCGTCTTCATCTTCAAACTTTCTCTCTTTTACTCTGTTTTTCCGCTCTTAACCCCCTTTTCTCTCTTCTTTTTCTCCAGATTCACCTCAGTTCAATTCAATTCAAAAGATCTTTATTGACACTAAGTACAAATGTCCACATGGTCAGAGCAGAATCAGCTACATGTAAATCTCTGTGTGTCTCTCCGTCCACCACAGCAGGAAACCTAAAGGTCGACTGGACTGTATGTTTGTAGTAAATGAGAGTCTGTGTTATCTTTATGTTTGTATTTTATCTCTCCTATTGATCGCTGCTTATCCAACTGTCTCGCCACACTAACTAAACGGAAGCAACATTTAGCTGTATTTGTTTCACTGTTTCACAAAACATGTTTGTATTTTACAGTTAAACCTCTGAAACGTTTTCATATCAAATGCCAGTTTTGCCTGCACCTACAGCTACTGACACAAGATGCTACCAACAAGTTCTCCAACTTAAACTATAAACCACAGGGAGTTTGTATGTTGCCGTGTGTATCGTCCGGCATCAGCAAATCATTCAATCAATCAAGTTTTACATTCTGAATTTCTACAGTCAATAAAATATACTAGGAGATATTTCTGATGTTCACAACATAAATGTATTTAACCATTTCACTTATTAGAGTAAAACATAACTGACTATGTACACCAGGCCGGGATGCCCTTAGTTCCTTGTATTCCCGGCGAAATCCCTTAATGTAATGTTAGGCTACTTAGACTCGCTGCCAACAGAGAAAAGCAGGCAGGTGAGAACGGGAACAGGTGAGCGTCACGTGGTGCAGCCTGGGTAACGCAGTTCATTTAGGACCATTATGATCGCCCAGAGAACCTGATACAGAGAAGAGTACCGGCAGCTTGTGAGAAATCGACCATAGCGTTAGTTCAGTCAGGCCACGACATCAAGCTCAGCTCACAATACCATCTCCATCAGCTGATAGTAGGCGATCTTAAGCCAGCCCACATCAGCTGGTGGCTCAGACATCACTACAGTTATGGTTTAGTCAGGTTCAGGTTACAAAAACTACTTGGTTGAGGTAGTTTAAAGAAAGCTAACTGCCGGTAGGAGACGGGATGTAAACAGGAGTCTTCAGTGTCAAACTTTGAAATTTGGTTTGTCCAACAACACACCCGACCGCCTTCCTAAAGTCCGGATCATATCACACCATGTTTCCGTCACTGTGACTGATGAGGGCAGTGATTCCCAACCAGGCGCACTTGTTCCCCAATTGGGTACTTCTGCAGTTACCACAGGGAAGCTCAGCTAATTTGAAAAAAAATAAATTATGATTTGATAATATTTGTGTTTAGGAGAAAAATCAACACACAAGTAAGATTACGGATATGTGTGATGCAGATCTTTATAGTTATTGACTGCACAAGACAAACTTTAAGTAAAGCTACTGTCAATGGTTGAAACAGCCAGTTTCTGTCACTCCAGATGGCAGTTGTACAAATGCAAACTTGGCTAAAACGAGGGGTGTGATAAAGGGTACTTAGGCCCATCTGATAGGGCTGTGGAGGTACGTCGGACAAAAAAAGGTTGGGAACCACTGGATTAGGTGATAATAGAGTCATAAATTCCTGCTGTGAGTCGGCCGAGAGACACGGCAGACTATATGTTGGACCACGACCAATCAGAGCTCGCAGTCTTTCACAGCTTGACTGAACACATTGCAGAAGTTTTCAGAGTCTGCAAGAGAAGGCCAAAAAAATCTGACACGCTAGTCTTTATGTCTGAACGTTGCGAGGCGTCCTACATCCTGTGTTTGTTGTCTTCCACTGTGAGACACTGCACGGGATAAAACCAGCAAACTCATTTCATCCTCCATGTCTGTCGGGTCGCTAATGGCACAAGCTCACACTCCCGTCTCCCGACTGTGAATCCTGTCTCTGTTCTAGATCAGTTTATTTTCATGCAGAGTTACATTAAACTGGATGGTGACACGCGGCTAATAAGCTAAGCTAGCTTCCTCCCATTTGGCTCTGGCAAAATGGTTTGCTATTGGTCAGCTGAGCGAATTAGCACGTCAAAGTTGACCAAAGTGGAAGTACTTCAAGTGAATCCAGGACATGACAGCTCCCCAAAAGTGAAGCCAAAACATCTGGATCGCCCCCTGGTGGCTGGCTGCAGTACAGGTCATAAGCCCCGCCCCCTCCATGTTAGCAGATGGGACATGGGCCAAGCCGAAAAGTCAAAGTACACGTCAAATAAAATGTTCCCAAAGATGGTTTCTGTCATTTTAGGTCGTTCTTATCACGCTGATGTTTGTTCAAGTGTTTGTTTTTCTGATCAGTTTGGTTTTAATTTGTTATTTGATGCTATAAAAAGGGGGTGTGACGTCATGATTGACAACTTGCTCGTGATTGGTTCAGGCGGGTGTATGGGCGGGACCTTGATACAGTTCACTACGGCACAGACTCTGGCTTTAAATGACGTCACCAGCACAAGATGGCAGCTCCCATATCCGGGATATTTCGGCTTCATTTCTGTCCAGTGGGAGGAAGTGGAGACGCGTCGGCCATCTTTATATACAGTCTGCGGGAAAGCCATCGCTCTCACAACCACAGGAGGTCTCTTCTAACGAAAGGTGAAGATAAGTTGTTGTGAGTACCGTCTCCGTATGCGAGAGTCTCCTCTTCTTTCTGTTCATCCATCTTCTGAAGAACTTTGAACCCGTGTGTCAATGTTACAACTAAGATTATCATCTTATAACATTTAGTATTATTTTTACAGGTGGTCGTCCTGCTGTCAGCTCACCTCAGCTTCTTTATCAACCTCGCACTTTCATTCAGTCTGTGTGTGTGTGTGTGTGTGTGTGTGTGTGTGTGTGCAGATAAGACAGATTACAGCCGAGCTCATTGTGTTTCTGGGTCTGACTTGTTATCCACGACCCCGAGCTTTCCCACCCGTCTGCTGCTCACACACACACACACACACAGCGCCGGGCATGTGAAGCATACAGTACGTGTGTGTGTGTACATCAGTCATTGTAAGCTGCTGTGGATAAGAACATCAGCTAAATGCCTGAAAACGTAAATGTGTGTGTGTGTGTGTGTTGTTTTGACTGGCGTCGCCCTGACAGGCCCCATTTGTCATCCTCGGGACGGCTGCAGGATTGATAACGAACAAAAACACAAACATAAGCGTCTGAAAATGAACTCTTGTCGGCTTGAAGCGACTTTTTCAGCGCTGAGGAATGCGGAGCAACAACAGGCCGTCTGATTGGCCGAAGCACAAGTCACAGGGTTGACGGTAGCCAGTGGGGAAGCGCCAGGGTTGGGAGTTCGAATCCCTCCTCCAGTAGGTTGTTTAAGCTTTTTTTACCTAAAAGGCTGTAACTTAGTTTGATGGTATTTTAAAGTTTACTGTGAAGATTTTTACAAGGTTTTGTAAAATACTGAACCGACTCTCAAAGGAAATTTATACTTTTTCACGAAGTCGGTGTCAAAAATGTCCTTTTCATGATTTGTAGGAGAAATTTTGGACATTAAAGGAAGTGGGACAGGGGCTCAGTCTACTTATACGTCTTTGGATCCTTGTTTTTTTTGTCATTTTTATGGTCTTTTTTAGCTGTTTTTCCTGGAAGATAAAAGTCACATCTCTCACTTGAAAGTAAAGAAATACTTCTGCATGTATGTATATGTGATGGGACAATAATACTGACTAATTGACTACTAATAAACGCTATAACTCCTACTGTTTTTCAGCCATTGAGGAAAACATTTGACCTAAAACCTGCTCATGACCGTCTCGCCTTATTGTTTTGTCTTTGATGACTTTAAAGATTTCTAGTGAAAACAGGGCAGCTGTGTTTTGTGGGTTAATAGAAGAAAATGTGGTGCTTTCTGCAGGATTTCATTATTTACTTCAGTCTTTGATTTGCATCATTGGACACACAAAGTGTTTTTACAAGAAGATAAGAAACTACGGAGGCTCAGAGAGGAAATATATCTCATGTTTTGTTTTCTAGGCATCATAAAGTTATAAAAGTGTTTTCGTGACATAATAAGCGATTCAGTCTGGACCAAAGCGGTGCAATAAAAGGAGATTCCTACACGCTGTTCTTGCATTCAAGACATTTATTGAATCAGGGACAAAAACGTTCCTTCTTTAGAGAAGACTCCGTAAGACAAAGATAAGTATAATGTCTGTAAGTCTTCAACAGAAATGGTTTCTGAGGACCAAAGTGTTTAAAACCTGTTTTTCCAACATGTAATACAGCTAAAGAGGCAGTGAAGCGTGAAACAATCGTTCACCAGAAATTGATGACAGAAGCAGGTTGATCTTTAAATGTGAATCAGTCTTTAGGTCGGCAGCTTTTATATGTTTATTCTGATCCACATTAGCTACTGTAACAACACCTAAAAAGTCCACATAAATGTATTTACATTATTTTAGTGGAAGTAGAAGGCGGCTCTGCATCTCTAACTAATGTTTAATATTTGCTCAACAAAATCAGATATTTGGTTGAAATGAAAACAATAAAATGAGACTCTGATTAGCTGAACTCTTATGTGAAGGTTTAACTTTAATTAAACTGATCTGATCTGATTGTCAAAATGATATTAAAGGCAGTTATAGACAATTCAAACAAGCAGGAGAAAAGCTTTATGTTAATAGGCGACTGAAAAATTTACCTTCTCCCCCATTTTCTTTCTTATTATTCTTATAATTATCACTGCAACTCCACATAAATCCACAGCTTTGTTCTCTAAGTTAGTTAATGTTACACTTTTATCATATTAACTGGTACATTTTAGCTGTTTATTGCTGTTTTTTTAACTGATAAAAGGAAAAATTGTATGTATCGGCCTGTTTTTTCTAAATGTACATAAACTATTATTTTTCCACTTCATCATCATCATCATTAGTCCATAATTACAGTTCTTCTGCTGCAGACAGAAAGCGTACAGAAAGAAGAGGAAAGAAGGGAAAAAGCAGAGCAGGAGGAGAATTAGGTGTTTTCATCCATTGATTAATGGCTTTCTAAAGCCAAGCACATCGGAGGAGCCGGCCGATCAATAAATTAACTGCCCAAATTCATCATTTTCTACAACAAAAGCTAATTATTTAGACGGCTGCAGGAAAAGAAAAAACACAATATTAACAAGAGTTCATTTAGCAAAGCAGCGTATTCCTGCATGTGAGAGCGCTGCAGAGCTGCTGGATACACTCAGATTAAACTCAGATTACACTGAGAGCAGGTTTACAGTTAAACTCATTAAAAGACAAAAGGTAAATATCGACTATTAGTGACAGAAAATGATCCCTAAATAGAGCCGTCATTGATACATGCAGGTACATCTGAATAAAAAAAAGTTAAAAAGACAAAGAAACTGTTTTTCTAACCATTTTTAAAGTGTTTAGGTTTGACTTATTAGCCACGTTAGCCGTGAAAGTGATGAACTGTTGGCTGGATTAAATTAAATTTAGCTTCAGACATTCATGTTCCCCTCAGGATGATCCTCTGACCTTTATCTCTAGCGCCATCATCAGGGCAACATTTTTAACTGCAGGACTGATGACGCTCCCTCGGCTGCACTCTGTGTTTACTGCTAATTAGCAAATGTTAGCATGCTAACACGCTAAACTATGATGGTGAACGTGGTAAACATGATACCTACTAAACACAGGCATGTTAGCATGCTGATGTTAGCATTTAGCGCAAAGCACCGCTGTGTCAAAGTGTAGCCAGCCTCGCAGACAGACAGACAGGCAGACAGGCAGACAGGTGTCGATCCGGGGATCTCTGTCTCTACCCTCGTGTCCTGTCTTCTCTCTGTGGTCGACTGTCTAATAAAATACTAAAATAACCCCAAAAATACCTCAATAGTGTATCTGGGCAGTTTAATCTGAACTGATGCTTTCTGCTGCTGTTAGGTTTGATTACATCAGTGCAAGACGACAGGCCGATAAAATGAATCATGAAAGGCTGAAGAGACACACATTAATGCTTTTTTAAACATCATCACAGAGGTCCAACTTACAACTTACAACTATATTTGAACATACTCGTGATTCATAAAGCTGACGGGGCCTTTAACGGAGAATTTCAGGTTTAATGGGTTCATTTCCTCTCCGGGATAAACGAGGCCGCGCTGGTTTAAATCCATGAGGGTTCGTTAGCAAACAGCTGATGGTAATTCAATTAAAACGTTTGTCCCCTGTTCACACACACACACACACACACACACACACACACACACACACACTGTAACCTTGGTGTGCGAGCCTCTTGTATATATAAATATATATATAAATATACAGGTTTAAAGCGGTGTCACTTTCATTTACATAGGAGCATGTTGTTAAGGTCCTGCTTTGACATTCAATTAAAACGTTTACATTTCTGCTTAATTAATTCGGTGGATGGCGGGAAGAAAAGACGAATGGACGGGCCGCTTTGACAGGAGACCGATAGCCGCGTGTGTGTGTGTGTGTGTGTGCGTGTGTGTGTGTGTGTGTGTGTGTGTGCGTCCCGGCCGTGGTGTTAAGGTCACGGCCGGCCGACTATTATAATTCATCTCTATAGACGTGTATTCAGCAGGGACTTCTATTCTCTTTTTCAGCTTTATTTCCTGCTTCAGCTGAAGCCGAGCCGAGGTGTTTTTAATGCAGTAAAGTGTTTTAAAGCTGGACGGACTTTATTTATTGTTAAAAGTGAACCGCTGCAGCTGATTATTGATCTCTGCATGCTGCAAAATGCATTTGTTTGTCAATCAACAATTCTGTGTTCTAGTGTACGACCTCGTGTTTTCTGTCAGGACTCGTTTCCTAATAATAAAAGCCTCCTGTTGTAAATACAGTGCATCTGCTGCTTGTGCATAACCTGCCGCGTCTACGTCAAATATAATAAACTTAATTTAACTTAAAATTAGTTGTCTGACTTGCACATGACCTCTCGCTCTCCTGAGTGTCTCATCCAGTCACTGATCTGGATCTTCGTCCCCCAGGAGAGTCAGCCTCTCCCCCTCTCTGTTTCCAGGAAGTGGTCTGGCTCAGGTCCTACTCAGTGGGCGACACCTGAAGCTGGATCCATCCTCTTCACTTATGTTTTACTTACAATCTACATTTTGTCATTGTACCTGTAAATACTGTGATTTTCTGTTCTGTACTCACGACATCTACTTCCTGTCTGTCCGTCCGTGCAGAGGGATCCTCCTCTGCTGCTCTTCCTGAGCTTTTTAACATTTTTTCCCTGTTAAAGGTTTTTTTTTAGGGAGTTTTTCCTCATTCCAATCGAGGGTTGATGTAGATTGTAAAGCCCCTTGAGGCAAATTGTGATTTGTGATATCGCGCTGTATAAATAAAACCGACTTGACTGGATGACTATTTGTTGAATGTATTATTTAAATTTCTATTGTTTCCCACAGATCTGTGTTGTTGCATTGGTTCTTCCCGCTGTCATACGGGACATTTGATAAAAAGCGTTATCTAACATCTGTTTATCTAAAAAGAGAGAAAATGAGTCTATTGAGAAGGAATATTCAATTCACTGCCACAAGTTTACATGAGATCAGGGAAAGTTAAATAAAATGTGCATCTGTGTGAAAGGAAAGGAGCATGTGCTCCTCCAGCCGACAGGGGGCGCTGTTGTTGTCATTTAAATAGTTAAAGCACTTGTTTTAAAGCCGGCCCTCTTTGGGATTTGACTTCCTTTAATGGTTTAACAGCTGGACTCTCTCTCAGTATCAGTTTGTGCTTCGTACGGTCCTCCAGGTGTGTGCAGGCTGACAGGTGTGACATTCACGCTCGTTACTACAAACGATCAAACACACTGATGCTGCTGTTTCTATCAGCGCGGGATGTTAAAGGTCGACACAAACAGGACGGGTAACCTTTGTTTGTCCAGAGCAGGTTTGACTGAGCGGAGAGATTAGAGACAAATCTGTTTTCCCTTCAGACTCATGAGACCCCTCGGAGGGTCCCAACCCACAGGTTGGGAACCACTGATTTTAAGGTATCAGCGGTGAGTTTTTCCTCTCTAATAAACAGAATGAAAATGTGACTTTTTTTGTTTCGAGGGAGTTGCAGGTTTAAAAGTTAGATTTTTTTTAATTTTAGGGATTTTTATGTTGGTTTTTTTGGTCTCTTAGAGTCTTTTGTTTGCGTCACTTTTGGAATTTGAAGCCTAAAAACGAGAAGTTTCTCTGAAGATGTCTTAACCCCAAATGACACTTTTATAGTTCTGAATGCACTAGTAGGTTGTCTTCGGTTTAATCTTTAAACCACTTCCTGCAAATCATTTTATTTGATCTTAAATGACGTTCTTGTTCTGAACGTCTTTGCCTACGTAAAGCCCTTTGAATCGCCTCTCTGTCTGAAATGTGCTATATGAATAAAGCTGCCTTGATAAATCCCCTTAGATGATGAATATTTACAGTAAATAACATTTTCATTATCTGCTAAATTTAAACTTTCTAAACACATGTCTGAGGCCTTTAAGATGCTCAAAACTCATGAAACTTTGCACCCATAGTCGAAGGCACATCGGCTCTGTAGCGCCCCCTAATTACTTTTTGCCTTCAAACGCATTTTTGACGCCCTTGGTATACTCGACAGCTCATGAAATATACAGCGACTGGGTTCATGCGTGTTTAGCAGGCTCCGTAGCGCCCCCTAACACGTGGCAGGCCTTAGTCAGGATCAAGTTGTTCTGATATTCACCAAATTTGATTCGCACATTGCTCTCATCATTCCGGACATATTTCCCATTGGCTTTCATTAACTCTGCCCAACTGGATGTCGGCCATTTTGAATTTTGCGTGTTTTTTGGTGTGGCCATATGGCTCGATGGCGCCCCCCGTACACACAGCCCCCGCAGCACGTTTCACCTAGATGTACAAAATTTGGCAGGCACATGTAACAGCTCCAGACTTACAAACAAGCCTGTTGGTGCCATGCCGCACACCCAACAGGAAGTCGGCCATTTTGAATTTTGTGTGCAAAATCTCTTCTCTCATCCCTTCTTTCTCCTCTCCTCCCAGTGTTTAATCTCCTTTCCTCATCTCATCTCCTCTCTTTCTCTCCTCTCCTCCTCTTTCCTTTCCTCTCCTTTATTTCCTTTTGATCATCTCCTCCTCTCCTTGCTTCCCTTACTCTCCTCTCATCAGTGGGCGGGACTTTGTTCCAGGTTCAGCCCACAGGGGGAGTGGTCTGCTGATGTAGCCGACTTTGGAGCGCTGTTTCCCGGCCAGCCTCCCAGCTGTGACTCGCTGCGATTTCTTCTTCTTCTCCCCGCTCGCAGTTACTCCCAGCCGGGGCCCGCCGCCGCTCTCTCCGGCAGTAAAAGATGGAGCTCCGGATGATCCTACCCGCTCTGCTCTTCCTCTCCGCCGCCTGTCTGCAGTCGGTGACCGGCGCGGCTTCACGGACAGGACCGAAAGTCACCGAGAAGGTGGGTGATGATATTTGCCGCAGTTATTTGCATTAATCCAAAAGTGCGTCTTCTGTCCTCTCCGCGCGCCATCGGTGTCTTCTCATGGCGAGCTGCTGCGCGCGCCACCGGAGCGTGGATAGCCTAATAACGGGCATGGAGTACGAGCACACACACACACACACACACACACA
>LKNJ01006836.1:0-15071 GCA_002120245.1 Maccullochella peelii
CCTCCTCTTCCTCCTCCCCTCTCTCCCTCCTCTTCCTCCTGCCCCCCCCCCGCAGATAAGGACCTCCTCGTGCGCTCTCAGGAGGAGAGTCAGCGGCTGCAGCGCCGGGCCGGACGTCACCAGGAGAAACGGGATAAGATCGAGCGTCACAACCGGCGTCTGGGCGAGCTGCTGGAGAGACGCAGCCGGGAGGTGCAGAGCCGACTGAGCCAGCTGGCGGCTCTGAGACGGGAACACATCCTGGAGCTCACCACCCACATCTTCCCCACGCAGGAGGAGAAACAGGGCAGCAGGTGAGCCCACACACACCTGGCCCAGCTCCATCACAGGCGGAGGGTCTAACTGGCTCTGTGGTCGCACTCGGTGTCGATAGAAAGATACGATTAGCCGTCGCGGCGGGAATTTAAGCACGGGATGAAAATGTTTCAGCTTGAACAAAAAGTTCCCGCTCCTCCTGAAGCTTCATAAAAGGAGGAAACGGACAGGAAGGAAGGAGTGAGTTTGTTGCTAGGCTACAGATAACGTCTGTACAGCTGATGCTTTGGCTGTTTGGGGTGAATAAACACCATCAGATCGGATGTCTTTATAAATCATGTGAATGCAGTGATTTAGTGTGTCTTATTTGTACAACTGAATAAAGTGAAAGGAGTTGAATCAGAGTGTGAGGAGACTTTAGAAACATCGTCCCGCTGTTAACCCGTCTTCTGCCCCTGCGCTTGTCGCTCAGAGACCCCGCAGACGTGGTGGCGGAGTGCGACCCCGCGCTGACCTCCAGCACGGTGAGCGAGCTGGCCGAGGCTCGGAGGACCACCTACCTGTCGGGACGCTGGATCTGGGATGACCAGAACGGAGAGACCAGCATCAGCATCACCGGCCCCCCCGTCACCCTGCCAAGCAACGGAGACTGCTCCGCCTACTACAGCTGGGTGGAGGAGAAGAGCACCAATCAGGGCCCAGGTGAGCTCCTGTGTGTCCTCTGACACACATATATACGTAGATGCTGCATTGACGGCTTCGGAACGTTGCTGCGATACGTCAATGTGTCCGCCATATTGGAAAGGGCAAGACTGGCCTCTAAACGGGGGAGCTGCGGTTTTTCTGGGTAAAAAAACACAATAATGTTTACATCCGTCAACCGATTTCAATGACTCGTTTTTATATTTAAGGGTTTATGAGCTACGTGGAGAAGAAAAAAATGTGTTGTCTCTAGTTGCTTGCAATGTGGATATTTAGGCAATAATCATAATGGTTGAATACTGGTACCAGTCTCCTCTCTATTGAAACCTGTCTAGTCTAACATGTGTAACATAAAAAACACCTGTGCCTTTGTTAATGTGCTCAGTGTTTGTGTGTTTACATTTGCTTCATTTATAATTACTAATACTACTCAAAAAAATCCTTCTTTTTTATCTTATGTTAAGGAAACAGATCTCCGTAGTATTAGCATAAAGTGTAAATAATAGAGGTGATGTTTTCAGCACAGTCCCTGCTGTTTGAACAACATCGGCAAATAAAAATCAAATAGTGAGACAGTCTGCTTTCTATATTCTGTTCCATATCTGTTAAAATGTGTTACAGCAGCTCAAGGACAGAATAAAATACAAATAAAGAATAACAATAGGAACTGTACAAGTCATTAAACTCAAATTTACAGAACACCAGTGTTAAACAGTAGTATAGTAAATAATAAAAAAGTAGTGAATAGTATAGAGGTAATGTAATAGTGGTATAATATAATCTTAGCATTATGTATATATAATGTTATGTATATTGTGCAGTTATACTCCAAATATTGAAAGAGTCGATCCTCAATATGATATTGATTCAAATATGGACGACTAAGTGGTTTTAAGACATTTTGACCGGTTAAAACAGTGAAGGGCTTTCTGTCTTTTCCCGCCTTCTGGACAAATATGGCGGCGACGTTGACGTACGATCCAGAGGCCAATGCGGCGTCTTTGTATATATGTCTATGTCCTCTGACCTCCTGCGTGTCCTCTGACCTTTGACCTCCTGTGTCTGCAGAGTTGGACCACATTAACCCAGCCCACACCATCAGCGCTGCTCTCTGCTACGCCACGCAGCTCGTCACCATCCTGTCTCACATCCTGGACGTCAACCTGCCCAAGAAGCTCTGCAACAGGTGGGACGGGAAGCACCTGCTGCTGCCTTCACTGACAGAACAGCAGCGTGTGGAAAACAGAGCGTTGGGTTGTTGAATGTGTCTTATTGATGTTTGTGAACCTGTTTGTTCTCAGTGAGTTCTGTGGGGAGAACCTGAGCCGGTACCGCTTCACCAGAGCCCTGAGCAAACTCAACACCAACACTCTGCACCTGTGCTTCTCCCAGGTCAGTCAGACACACACACACGCACACACACACTGGCACTTTTTGAAAAGATGATCACTATCAATCACCTCTGATGGAACCACACGGTCCTGATGAGGCTGAAGAGTTCATGGATCAATTCTAACTGATGCTTCTTTATTATTTATTAGAACTAAGAGGTGAAAACAGGTTTTCAGGTGCTTTAAGTTACTTTACCCGTGTGTGTGTGTGTGTGTGTGTGTGTGTAGCATGTCGACAGTGAGAAGCTCCACCCTCATCACACTCTGAGGAACATCATGTTTCTGGTTTCCCCCGACAACGACAACCTGGGCAGGTGAGATACTTAACCAATAAACAACCAATCAGAGAGCTATGACGAGTTCCTGTTTGGCTTTTATCTGACGTGTCTCTGTTGTCCCCGGTCTGGTCCGGTTCTGTTGGGTCTGGTCCAGGACGGGTCCGTTCGAGGTGAGCGCTGACCTGGAGGAGTCGATGGAGTTTGTGGAGCCGGAGGCTGCGGGGCCAGCGGAGGAGAGCGGAGACGAGGCGGTGACGGACGAGGAGACGGACCTGGGGACGGACTGGGAGACGGTGCCCAGTCCACGATTCTGTGACATCCCATCACAGGTAGACACACCTGGATCACACCAGGCGGCTGTGGCTCAGAGGGTAGTGCGGTTGTCCATTAACCCCAGGGTTGGTGGTTCGATCCCGGCTCCTCCTGTCCACATGTCGAAGTGTCCTTGGGCAAGACACTGAACCCTAAGTTGCCCCCGGTGGAGGCCAGCATGGCAGCTGTGTCCCCATTGGCGTGTGATTGGGTGAATTAGACTACTGTTCAAAGCTTAGATTACTGTTACAGCGCTTTGGGAACCGTTTCAACGGTTGAAAAGCGCTATATAAGTAAAAGTCCAGGAACACCTGTCAGACCGGTCTGTAGAGATAGACCAGGATAGGGTTCAGGACAACTGAGACTCTGGAGGACCTGGCAGCAGAGAAACCAATGATCAGAGTAGATGGCCGTTAGTGTTGTCTCAGTTCTTGATCAGACTCAGACTCATCAGGGTCCTGAAACACCAGAACATTTAGACAAGATGGGTAGAAGAACATGTACATCATATGACCTCTCCTCCTCTTCTTCCTCTCCTCTTCCTCCTACAGTCCATGGATCTTTCCCAGAGTGCACTGCAGGTTTCGCAGCCCTCTGCGAACACCGGAGGGATGATCTCGTCTGCTGCTGCCTCCGTCACCTCCTGGTTCAGAGCTTACACCGGCCAGCGCTGACTGGACTGAACCGGACCAGAATGTAACCTGAACCAGACTGGACTGGTTCAGATCTGGACTGCTGGAGGCCTCAATGGTTTGGAGAAGACTGGTTTGAAAGGTCAGAGGTCAGACTGGCAGGTCAGGGGTCAGCAGCTGTCGCATCATGAAGCTTCATGAAACATCTGAACATGATAAATCTTTCTAGAAGTCTCTTCGGTGTCGGACCACAGAAACCCGAAGAGCAGCAACTCCCACAGCCACGAGACACTAAAACTGTCCACTGATGCTCTGAAGAGAGAAATCAATCAGAAACACTGATCAGATCAATCAGAAACACTGATCAGATCAATTAGAAACACTGATCAGACCAGATTTAGTTTGAGAAGGTGAGATGTTCAGGCAGACGGTTTGTTGGATCATTGACTCGTCTCTGTGTCGTCGTTTATGAAGCCTCGTGAAGTTACATAAAGATTTACACACACACACACACACAATAAATGGTTTATGTCGATAATCAATGATCACTCAGGAAACCCGACCAAAGATCCTCTGTGAGAGAAGACGCTCCGCTCTGTGACACAGCTGTGTGTTTCTGTAGTTCCACAGAGTGAGACCTCTTCTCTCTGGATGATCTCAGGTCAGTTTCAGGAGTCACATCCAATCAGTTCAACTTCAGATCAGATCAATAATTAATTTAGAATCAGGAGCTTCAGTATTTGGATCCGTCAGCTTGGAAACATAATAAGTTGTCAGATTTAGTTTCTCCAGCTGCTCAACGTGTCAGAGCCATATTCAATCACCCCTCAGGTAAATATAAGTATTGATCAGACTCAGTATCAGCAGATAATCAATATTAAAGGACTGTCATTGGGACGTCCCTGATGAGAACTCCTCCTGCAGCCAGACGTGAACAGATACTGATGTTTAGTGAAAAACAGCTGTAATAAAATAAAATACGTCTCCTAGTTTCAACATTAATAAAGACTCGACGTCCAGAGATCAGAAACTATTGATTACATGTTTACTGCTGCTACGTGCTCATCAGGGGTTAAACTAAAGTGTTGGCACTACTTCTTCATCGCCTGTCTGCCAGCCTGCCTGTCTGTCTGCCTGTCTGCTCATCACAAAGGGAAACTTTCTGGTTTTACATTTCTTTTTCTTCGTTTTTCTTCGTCTGTGTGACGACAGGAGCCTCATCAGACCTGAAACAAGGAAACAAACCGACTGCTAACAACAAACACTGGTTGCCATGGTGACAACGGACCCGTTTACAGACCTGAACTTTGTGGAGAGACGTCGTCCACACCAGACAGCCAATCAGAAACCAGACTGAATCTGGTTTGGTCTCTCTGGAGCATCATGAGGGACAAACTGTCCACTGAAGCTGACGGAATAAACCAATCAGACAGACTCAGATCAATAACATGCTGCGATGTATCATGAACAGGTCCAACTACACCTGTGAGCAGGTGTAGTTGGACCGTTTTAGTGTTTGTTTGGAGTAACATCACGCGCTGAGACGGGAACTCGTCTTTCTTCCTGTTAAAGAACAAAGTGTTTAATTTTCTGTGTCGCCATGAAAACGTTTGATTTAAATAAAATCCTGTTTTCTGATAAATGTTTTCTTGAGATTCACAGAGAAGAAAAGCAGGTAAACGACCTCGGCTCCACTCCAGGTGCTGACCATGTGAACGCTCTTACTTTGCTCTTCCCAGAGCTTTCAACTGTGTTCACAGACTGTTTCAGCCAGAGGAGCCGGCCACACTCAAAGGTCACTTACTGAGTTTCTCCTGGAGAAAAACTGCGAACTAAGAGCTTCACAATCATTTCTATATTCTATATATTTATTTAAGAGTAGAACAAGAAAGTTAGTGCAGCAGAAGAATGAGAGCAGATGTATAAATCATTTAAACTAGAAGAATAAAACTAAAAGGTGTTAATTCACCCGTCTAAACTAACTATAAAGTGATTTCAGACAAATGGTCACAAAAAAGATGAGTTAGTGAGGAAAGTGTCAATATATCAGCTGAAATACAGGCGTCACACCTGTAGCATCAAAACCAGGTGTGTGTGTGTGTGTGTGTGTGTGTGTGTGTGTGTGTGTGTGTGTGTCTTATACTCAGTCGAGCAAAAACAATCCAATATGTGTTCAGGTTTAAATAATAATTGCACACACACACACAATGTGCACGTGACAGTTTAGTGCACAGACCCTCTGAGCTGCAGATTAGCGTGTTAGCTATGTTTGGTATGCGGCGCTACAGAGGACGCTAACCTGACTCGAGACCAGTTCATGAGTTTCAACAACAAGACGGCTTTAAATGAGACAGACGGGCAGAGAGACGACAAACGAGAGACACAGAAGATTCAAAGAAGCTCAAATACAAATCAAACGGGAGAATAAATAGTCCCAAATTTAACTTCATCAAATGCAAACATAAGTCTAAGAGCAGATCTGCAGTTTGTTTCAGATCTGTGGAGCATAAAACTGAACGCCGCTTCTCCAGGTTTTAGTTTGGACTCTGGGGACCTGATCCCAGACCCTCTGAGAGGTCTTACCAGACACATGAAGGTCCATCCTCTGAGGAGCAGGAGCATCCACTGCTCATTGCATCTAAATCCAACCAGAAGCTTTTTAGTAGTAGTTCTGGAACTTTGGATCATATCACATGAACTTCCTCAGCAGAGACATTTCTCGTCCGTGTTGGTGTCCAAGTGTGAAATTTAAAAGTTTGTTCTTGAAGCCACCTCCTGTTAGATATTAAATTAAATTAAATTAGGAAAAACTAAACCAAACCTACATTTAAAATGTTGCCAATTTTGCTTTCGGCCACATGTTATAATCCAGGGAAGAAAGTGGACCTTAGATTTAAAGAGTTTATTTGCCTGATTGTGTTTTATTTCAGTCCTGAAGGGAACAAACATGTTTCTGTGGGTCGACTCGTTCCTCCACACTAAAGGTTTTCACCAAGATTAGTGTGTGTGTGTGTGTGTGTGTGCGTATATAAGCTGTTGGGCTCTTGTTGAGCAACAGGTTTCGGTTGCAGGATGAAGTCTGCTGCTCTGTTTCTGCTGCTGCTCTTCTGTTTGTCTCCAGCCGTCAGTCAGGGACAGTCGGAGGTGCAGGGTGTCGGGGCGGAGGCTGGCGTCCCGCCGGAGCTCCCTGTCTTCTGGGACGAGCTGTTGGGGTTGAAGGATCTGGTCCTGAGCCTGAAAGCAGCGGAAGTGGAGCAGCGTCAGGCCCTGCGGAGCATGGAGAGCCGGCTGAGGGACGGGCAGGTGGAGGCTGAGCAGCAGAGACGCAGCCTGGACAGACTGGAGGAGACGGCGGTCCAGCAGAGGGAGGAGCTGAGGATCAGTGAGGTGAAGACGGAGGCGGACAGGAAGCTGCTGATGGAGTTGAATGCAGATCTGAGGAGGAAGGTGGAGGAGCTGGAGGAGCAGAGCAAAGGCAGGTGATGGAGGGGGATGGGTTAGGCTTTATTGTATGAGAATGACTTGGTGTGAAAGTACAGTGGCCCTGAGGTGCAAAACATTTTGTGAAATGTCGTGTTTTGCACCGCAGGGCCACCACAGGAAGTACCTGATGTCGCCCACCTCCATCAGGGCAGTGAGAGCTTCCGCTACTTCATTTAAGTTTTTCCATTTTGTAAACTTCCTGCTTGTCCTCAATATCACTGAGGATCAAACCTCGACAAGTTTGTTTCCAACCAAAATGTGTCCGTAACACCGAGAACCAAAAAAACTCTTCTAAACTATGTTTATGTTTCTCAAAGAAAGGTAACGGTAAACAGTTTTGTTCTGAAACTGAGTCTGCAGCCACAGCAGTGCTCTGAGCTAAATGCTAACATTAGCTAGTTAGCAGTAAACACAGAGTCATCAGCTCTGCAGGTATTTAAACCACAGTGTTGACCTGATGGTGGCGCTAGATGAAAAGTCAGAGGATCACCAAAGTTCTTACAGTTCATCCTGAGGGGAACAGGAACCACATTTCATCACAATCCATCCCATAAGTGTTGTTGGTGGATGTTTCGGTCTTCGTGTCGGTCCCTCTCTGCTCGTCTGTCACTTCCTTGTGTTTGGGTCTTTCAGCTCGAGCCGTCGAGTTTTCAGTTGAAACATCGACGCTTCAGTTCAGACTGAACGCCAGCGAGCGCTCAGTGGACGACCTGAAGAAGAAGAACTCAGGTGAGCCTGCTGATGTTTGCACTTCAACTGACACTTCAACTATATTCAGCACTTCAATTTCAGCTGAAATTCCAATTTCTTTCATCATCATTCTATCGAATTTATCTCTTTAATGCTTTCCGTGTTTACACGTTAACTGACATTTTCTTGCGTTCACGTCTGACATTCGCCAACATTTTACTCTTCAGCTGCTTTCAGTGCTTATCTCCGTCACAGTTTGGTTCGGTCAGATGTGTTAATGGTAACCGCGGTAACCCTGTGCTGGCGTCTCCATAGCTCTGGCGGGGGAGCTGCCGTTCCTGCAGACGAGACTGAGGGCGAGCGAGAGCACCGTGGAGCAGCTGAGGAGGAAGAGCACAGGTCCTCTTCATCATCAGATTTAACACTTACACTCTGCCCGGTGACTTTGTGAGCTCCCTGATTTCTGACATTAAAGTGTTGCAGCGCCCCCTGTGGCCCGTAGTGGTGACTACAGGTTGATGCTAAATGCTAACACGTAGAGCAACATTATATGTATATATATTATCTGTCCAGTGCAGCAGTGATTCATTTTGAGAACACGTTAAAGATGTAGAACAGAGTCTCTGCTGCAGAGTTCACTGAAGCTTTATGATGAAGAGGAGGTCAAACAGGAGTCACGTTGTGTTTCAGTCCTGGCTGTCAGACTGTGTCAGACGGAGAGTCTGATGGAGGAGCTGATGAAGATGAAGACCTCAGGTCAGGTTCTGTTCTCTGGTTCCTCTCCTGCTGACGCCGAATAGAGTTTAAACACTTTAACTTACTTTGAACCTTCTATTTCCCAGCATGCCCGGCTTCCAACAGCTCGTCTGAGAGTCGACTGAGCGTCCGTCTGGAGGAGCTGAACACAAACACACACGGTGACTCGGCTTATCGATCAGTAATCAATAATGCTCAGTGGTGTTGACAGTGAGCTCTGGTAGCTTTCAGTGTGAGGTCGTTGTCATGGAGTGATGTCATCAGTGTCACAAATTATTGATCACAACAGAAAGAGGATCAATGTTTGTGTTCTGACATGAAGTTTAATTTGCTAACAGCTGATTCTGAACTGATGCGAGCCTGCAGCGCCCCCCTGTGGCTGTAATGTCCATCACATTAGTCAACAGAAAATTAATTTGCAACTATTTTGATAATCAAATAATCATTTTTGTTATTTTCCAAGAAAAAATACCAAATGTTTTCTGGTTCATGTTCTCAGATGTGATGATTTGATGCTTTTCTTTGTCCGATAATATTAAGCTGAATATCGTTGGTTGAATAAAACAGTTTCACTATTTTCCGACTTTAAAAATGATTAATCGAGAAAATAGCCGACAGATTAATCAATAATGAAGATAACTGTTTCTAATAAACGCAGCTGTGTGTGTGCGTGTTGCAGCTCTGCAGAGTCGACTGAACTCTCTGGAGGAAAAACTGAACGCGTCTGCTGAGAAGAACCAGCTCAGCTTCATACAAGGTTCATTCATTCAGTCATCCATCTATCATTTATCCATCAAGCAATACATTCATTCATTCACATGTATACAAATATATGTTCATTCATTTATCAATAAATCTTTTCATCTTTCTCTCATTCATTCATTCATTCATTCATTCTTGCATTTACTAAATGATCTATTGATCTATTCGTTCATTTGTTGACTGGAAGTCACTGAAAATGAAAGCGTTCAGGTGAAGTTTGGTTCAGTCTGTCGGTCCGGTCAGTTTTATTTTATTTGTATATTTTAATTCCATGTTGAAGTTTTATTTGATTTATTGATTGGTTTCAGATCAGGTGTCAGAGATCAGCAGCAGACTGAACTCCAGCCAGCTTCACCTGAACGAGCTGAAGAGAAACTCTGCAGGTGGGTCACGTGACACGCCGGTCACATGATCAGTCAGTGATGTAGATTATTATTCTGTGTGTTTTTTAACGTTTTCAGATCAAACAGGTCGACTGTTTTCTGCAGAGAGACGAGTGGAGGAGCTGGAGACAGAAGACACAGGTGAGACGCACCTGGACTGAATGATAAATACATCTTTATTATTATTGGACATACTGACATGAGAGATAACGGCACACTCACATAAACATGTTGAGGACGTATCAATGGGAAAATATCACAGCCTCTGTGCCGCTCATATATACAGTGCACATATTAAAAAATTGTTCGTTTACATTATTGCATATTTCATTATCTATTATTCCTTTGAATAGAGTATTTGTGAGTCTTTGAGCAGGATATTTAAGTAAATAATCCTATTTTTTACATTTAAATCTGTATGTTAGCTGATATTTGAGCTAATACTGAAAATATTAAATTTTAATATTAAATCTCTTTTCTTCGGCATGATTTCAGCTCGCTCGGCGGCTGTTTCCGCTCTGACTGACAGACTGAGTGTTGGTGAACGTCGACTGGACGAGCTGCAGTCACAAACTACAGGTGAACAACAGCAAACACACAGCTGTCAGTCGGTACAACACTCACACAAAGACAGACGTCTAAACATCTGCAGGACATACACACTGAAGTCCACAGAGAAGCAGTTTTACTGCAGTTGGTTTTTCTGCCTGTTTCAGATCAAACCTCCAAACTGATGAAGCAGCAGAGGAAACTGAACACCACTGAGAGTCTGCTGGACAGAATGAACACAGGTACATCACCTGTTCATCCATCAACCACTTCATCAACCAGTCAGTCCACAAGGGATGAGCTGTGTTTACACAGGGAGGAATCACATGATTAAACATAAAATAACACCATCATAATAATCAGGCTGAAGTGCTGACTCACTTTCACTGTTTCCTGTTCAGCTCTGGAGGTCAGACTGAGTGTCAGTGAGAAACAGCTGGAAGATCTGAAGACAGAAAACACAGGTAACTCTGAATGTTCACAGCTAAATGTAGATTAATAAATGTGATTTGTAGAAGTGACAAAAAGTATAATATATATAATATATAATAATATTGTTTTAGCTGAAACAGTACATGTGGTGATTCTTCAAACTGAAACTGTGGAGGGTCCAATAAGGTTCCCTGAGAAACTCCTTTATCACCCTGAGAACCTCTGTGCCTTTTAAATTGACAGGAATATCAGCTTCAGCTATTTACAGTGCAGAGGATTAAACTCCCTTTGTTATATCTTATAGTGAACATTTGTTTCTGATTGATTTTATGTTTTCAGTTCAGTCTGTTCAACTTTCCTTGATGGAGTCCAGACTGACAGACAGCCACAGCAACACTACAGGTAGAGTTTTATTTATATCAACATTTTTATTAACACGTACAGTATGTATCTATAGAAATAAATAAACTGATCGTTGATCAGCTCTGGAGGTCAGACTGAGATCCACTGAGACACAGCTGGAGCATCTGGAGAATCACACTGCAGATAACATCATCACCTCTTCAATATAACTTTTAATTAATCAACAATTAAACCTTTAAATTAAACATGAATGGTTTCCTGTTCAGCTCTGGAGGTCAGACTGAGTGTCAGTGAGAAACAGCTGGAAGATCTGGAGACAGAAAACACAGGTAACTGTAGTTTTATATTAATGTATTGTTATTACACTATATATGAACTATGAGCAGAGTCAAAGTTTTTAGCTCAAAGATAAAAAGTGAAACATGAATCTTGAGACTGATACTTGTGAGGATCCAACATGGTTCCCTGAGGAACTCCTTTATAAACATGAATGAACCCTGATGGTTCTTATAGAAACCTCAAACATATATAATTGACTTTTTAAATAGTAATTACATTAATTCAAGGAATTACGATGCATATTATTATTATTATTATTATTGTTACATTTAAACGTTTGTTTGTGCTGATTTTTTGTGTGTTTTCAGTTCAGTCTGTTCAACTTTCCTTGATGGAGTCCAGACTGACAGACAGCCACAGCAACACTACAGGTAGAGTTTTATTTATATCAACATTTTTATTAACACGTACAGTATGTATCTATAGAAATAAATAAACTGATCGTTGATCAGCTCTGGAGGTCAGACTGAGATCCACTGAGACACAGCTGGAGCATCTGGAGAATCACACTGCAGGTAACATCAACTCTTCAATGTAAGTTTTTATTTTATTTAATTACCTTCTCACTTTGTTGTGTTATAGAACTATTGAGCTTCAATAGACTAATTAAGTTGCTTAGTTCTTATTACCATTTTTTGGTCATTATTAAAGTATGTAAAGGTCGACTTCCTGATGCTTTTTAACACCCAACAAGGCCCCAAATAGGTCCTCGCAATATGACAGTTTGAGGAATTTAAATTAAATCTTATATTTGACAGGAGGCCAGTGTAGTGAAGTCAACACTGTGGTGATTAAGGAACATTACATCTTCACTGTGCTCGTCAGTAATTTAACTCATTGATCAGGAAGTCATTTTAACCCTGGTGAGATGACAGGATCTGGTCTGTAACAGACATTCAGCAGGACAAAGACTAAAGCCTCCTCAGGGGGGCGCCGGAGAGCTGAAGGGGAGGCAAAGATACGCAGGAGGTGAATCTGAGTCAGAAATCACATTCCTTCTCAGAGTCCTAAATCACATGATGTCCATCCAGAATAAATGTCCAGAAATCCACTTAGAAACCAGAGAACTGCAGAACTTGCCTGAGATTTCTCCTGTTTTTTCATAAAACACCAGAAAGTAAAGCAAGATTTTACTAAATAAATTTCACTCATTAAATAAAAGAACATAAAATCTGCATCGTAAGCTGCAGGCAGTGCAGATTTGATCATAAATCCACCTACCATAAACCTTCAGACTGCTTTAATAAAAAGCACTGAGGACCCCAGGAGGTTCCCTGAGGAACCCTTTAAATAATGTCGATGTTTTGAACTCTGATGGGAATTTTACAGAGACTCTTCTTCTTAACTTTTTCTGTGTGGATCTCAGACAGGAACTTGTGATTTTCTGCAGGTTATTAGATTTAAATATGTTTAAATAAAAAGTTAAAAACTGATTTCAGTCCATGAAGCTGAGCTGTCAGCTGTCACTCTGAGACTGAACATCACTGAGGATCAGGTGGACGAGCTGAGGGCACAAAACACAGGTGACTTCAGTTAGATCATGAATTCTCACTTACGTCATGTAAATATATGTTTGTTTCCTCAAATGTTTTAGTTTATAATGTGATGTTTTCTGTTTCAGACAGACTGACGGCAGCTGAGAGGAAGACTGAAGGTAACATCATGTCTTTATGTTAATATCTCTGTGGTTTATTTGTTAATAATATTAATGAAATACATCAGATTTGTTGTCTGTCAGTGCTGCAGGTCCGGCTGAGAGTCGCTGAGGCTGCAGTCAACCAGCTGAAGTCTCTGCTGACAGAAATCAACTCCAGACTGGAAGCTGCTGAGAACCAGAACTCAGGTGAGTCCAGCACCTGATCAACATGATTAAATTTGACTGTATATTTTTATAATTAATCCATGTTGTCTGTGACTTTGTGTCAGCGCTGCAGTCCAGACTGAACGTCACTGAAAACCAGCTAAAGAGACACATTGAAGGAAAACATAATTATCAGCAACAAATATTATTTTCTTCTAGCAATTCATTTATGCTTCAACTTCTCATTTTACAGTATTGATAACCCACAGAGAGGGGGCTTATTAAATATACAAACAAATAGTAAATAAGTGGAATGTGAAGCTTCAATTCAGAATTATTCACAGAAAAAGAAAATAGATAATCAGAAAGAAACAAAACAAAATACACGCAAAACGGAAAGAAAAGGGATTTGGTCTACGAAGAGAAATACAAAGTTAACTGGCAAAAATAGAAAATATATGTATATAGTGGTGTACACAACAATAAAAGACAAACCTAATGATTCAAATAAGTTAAATAAAAAATACAAACTGTGGCATGAGAGTTTAAGAGTTTGTCAGTGTGGGACGGCTGGAAAAGTTCATTTCTCAGAATAGTTAGTAATAAAAGTCCCCATATGTTCTTCAAACTGGCAGATGAAAGTAGATGTCTGTAACTGAAGAATGGTTGGTAGGTGGAGCAGGAGACTTCACTGATGCCAGCGCTGTGTGTTGTCTAAGATTTTTGTCCAACTAAAAAGAATAAACTTTAAAGTTCTTGTTCTCCTCCAGCCAGTAGGAGGAGCTGTAGTCCAGTTAGAGCTTGAAACAGGAGGATTCGTAAACAACAAAGTTATAAGACAAACTGTGGACATATTTACACATATACAGGATTAACATTTGGACATGATGATGATGATGTTTCAGTTCAGGCAGGTGAAGTCTCCTCTCTGTCAGACGCAGTGATGGACATCAAGAACCAGAGTGACGGTAATAAAAACACAACAAAGTTAAACATTTTTATTACTAACAAACCAATCTTTATAGAGCTGCAACTAATTATTATTGTTATCATTATCATCTACTATGTTTGAAGCTGCAGATTGCTGCCTATAGGCTGCTTGTTATAAAACAGACCTGTAGGGGGCAGCACATGACTGTTTATTAATTAGTCAATTTAGTTCATTAGAGTTAAAGAAAACTGCCTTTTTGATCAGCTGTGATCAGTTAACATAATGCTAACAGCTTATTTTACAGATCTGTATTAATAATGTGGTATTATTCATTTGTTTTAGAACTTGATGTTTAGTTTATTTGTTGATTTTCGAAGGAATTTCTTTAAAAGAACTGCTAAAATATTATTGATGAAACTAACAGCCAGCCATTTAACCTGGGAACTTTATTCCAGAGCTAAAACAATCTCTGATTAACAGAAAATTAATCAGCAGGTTTTTATGATCAGTGAATTGTTTGTCATTTTTTTTAAGCAGAAATGCCAAACTTTCTCTTTCCTCTGTTCATCCTCCAGGTTTCCTGATCAGACTGAGAGCCAGAGACGATCTGATCCAGGATCTGCAGAGCAACTCTACAGGTCTGACTTTATTACTTTAAACTTTATATTCTCTGTATGAGTCTGTCGTGTTTTCATGCTGCTGCCTGCCGGAGTGTTTGTGTTCACATCGTCAGCGTACCAACACATTTCAGAAGATAGAAACAGACACAAGCAGGTGAAAAAACAACAATGAACAATAACATAAAATGTCTGTCATAAAATATGTGTGTGTATATATATGTATATATACAAAGGTGTAAAAAGTGCTGGAATATAATCGGTTACTTTATATATATATATACGTATATGTATGTGTGTATATATGTATGTATGTGTGTATGTATATATACAGTGGGGCAAAAAAGTATTTAGTCAGCCACCAATTGTGCAAGTTCTCCCACTTAAAAAGATGA
>LKNJ01006837.1:0-17970 GCA_002120245.1 Maccullochella peelii
CTAAATAAACCGTTGTTGGCTCTCTACCCGCTGTCTGCATTTGGGTCCTTCCCTCACCATGCTCT
This sequence comes from Maccullochella peelii, assembly GCA_002120245.1. Taxonomy (NCBI): domain Eukaryota; kingdom Metazoa; phylum Chordata; class Actinopteri; order Centrarchiformes; family Percichthyidae; genus Maccullochella; species Maccullochella peelii. The sequence continues at coordinate 66 of LKNJ01006837.1, forward strand.
CCCACCATAACAAATATGTTCTTCCAAATAGTTGAATGGACCATATAAATGAACTTTGTTTCCCTTGTGCAGCTCCTTTTCTATTGTATTCACGTTGATGTTTTGGTATCCAGCACCTATCCCATTGAGGCTGTGGATGAGCACACATCTATTCTAGCCGATGGTAAAATAAATAAATTATAAAGCTGTTAACTGTAAACAGGTCATTTTCAACCTGCTTTCAGTTTCTACCAGATGAAGTTGTGTGTGCGTAACTTAGTTGATTTTTATTGGTATAATGCACTCTTCACAATTGTCCAGTTACTACATAATAGCACAGTGTAATGATGATGGACAGTAGTTGATGTAATTGAATTTTACCAGACAGTTTGAAAGCACATGAGATGGTAGTGATGTATAAGTTCTGGAATGATACAGTATGTGCGCTGTCGGATCCATGATTAAAAAATTTTTGTATGAGAAAGAGAGCGATCAGTCTCCTTAATAGGTTCATCTAGATCCATACTCTGTATAAGCTCTCACAGTGCAAGTACAATATTATGCCTGAGTAGCCAATGTTATAGGTAATATTAATTTAGTTATTCATGAGTTTCATCAACTGTGAAGCTCAAATTGCTGCATGACAGTGCATTTTTAACCATCCTCCACATCACAGCACAGGCTGTTCTGTCATTACCACAACAGTAATATAACACAATGCGGTTTCAAAGTATTTTCAAATCACTTTCCTTTATGTATTCCACCAAACTGAAGTAACAAAAAAGACAGTGTCTCGATGATTTTCATGTGGAGAACCCTCAAATACTCTATGCAAACTTTTAAGCAAGGGTACCCAGTAATAGAAGATTTTTTATTATAAGAATGATCCTATATATGCTCCAACCGTGGTAATGTCTAGTGTGTAAATGAAAATGACTGTTCCTGATTTTTCTATATCTCCTACAGGCCCTGCAAGAGACTGTCCTCACCAGAAAAACAACTGAATTCGTTGTTTCTTCAAATGCTTTAAATGACCAATGTTTACATTTTTATGAAACTTTTTATCCCTTTTGAAACAGAGATCCCGCAATACTGCCATAAAGAAGAACTGCAGTAAAGAAGACCCGTCATTACGCCGGCTTTGCTTATTTACACTGAACTCTGGCATAATGCTGCCCCAGTGTGTGACAGATAGCATGCCGGCGTTCCAGAAGAAAAAGTGGCGTGACGTGTAACACAACAGCGTTGACGTCTAGTGTGATGTATAACACGGCGTCGTTGATCTCGTCCTCTGCTCGGAGGGTAAGGAGCTCCCGGACATCGTTGTCTCCCCAATTCACAGACATTTTTGGTTGCTGTAGGTTAGCTGCTAACTTCTTCTTTTTTGAGTTAGCTACTTACTGCTGCTAGCTGCTTTTTAAATCCCCTGGTGGTGGGTTGCACACATAAAGTTTTCAAAACATCACACTCCTGTCATGTATAGATAGAATAGAGTGCAGAAATTCACGTTTCTGTGTGTGGTCTGTTAGGAAAGGTTGTGGGCATTATTTTGCCTGCTTGTGTGTGTATGCCGCTGTATTTCATTTTACAAAATGAAAATATGTTTGAACAATACCAATAAAAAACCTTAAAGAACCATAAAGAACTTGTAGTTGTAGTGTATAATGTGGTAGTAGTTGTATATACTGTAATTTCACGGGCCGCCTGGTAGAGTGCATGCCATTAATGCTGAGTCCTTACTGCATCCAGACTCACGTCAATCATAATTCCAATCGGGATAACTTGGTTACCACGTACAAAGAATGGGGCCCTGGTCTTCATAAACTATTCATACCAACATCCAATTTCAACTCCTAGTTCAAAAATAACAGTCTCAGCCATTTCAGTTAAACCTGAATCATAATCTCTCTAGATGCAGTACCTATTTTGTATTGACTGAGACAGTGTGGTTAAATGTGGTCAAGACTGACATGGTGATATTTAATCTCTTCATTGACCCTCTTCAGGTGTTCAGTAAGATGTGTATGCCTCAAACGTGGAACATTCTTATAAAAATGTTCTCCTCCCAACTTGATGCCCAGCCCTACCAGTGCAAGACCTCTCTGATTGGCTCTGGCCTGGCCCAGTATGAGCTTAGCCTTGGCATGACTAGGCTATGATGACATCACCGTCTTTAAGATAGAGAGGTGAGTTGGCAAGCTTAGACGAGCAATCCCTCCACACGAAAAGCAGCAGGCTTGAGTGGACATACTGCGCTGTTATATATTTCTGTCTGCTCAAAACAACAAAGTAAATCACTAAAAGTCGGCAGACCTTTCAAATGACTGAATTAATTATTGTAGACGTTCACTACCTCCACAAATTTACAGCACTTTCAGTGGCTTTGTTACGTCATCTGGATTCATTTAATCGAAAAATTGCACAGTGTTGCATTTTTGAGAGGGGTGATTGGCCCACCTCCCTCCAGTTTCACCCAGAATCACTGACTTTGGACTGGGCATGTTCAGTTTTATTCTGTTCTTTCCTATTCTAAACTGTGATGGTTGCTTTGCTTACATTTTGCTGTTTTATGTAATTTGTAATTGCCTTCCAAACCATCGGGGTGCAACTGTCCACTCCACACCCTGTCTCCTCATTCCTACTGATCATCACCTGCTCTCCCACCACTGCCAGCAGGACAGATTATTGCCCTGGCCCTGGTCTTTAGAGATTATGATATTATGTTGTTGTGGTGGTAGTGAGCAATCTCCACTGAAAGGCCAGTGTCGACTGTGGTTGGGACGATCGATACGGAGGGAGCTCGCTTGAAGGTCAGATGCTCTAATGAGAATGCTGTAATTGCGAATATTCATCTTTTGAATGTTCGCCTTTGGGATCAGGTTATCAATTACACACGCACATAGACATGAAGCACCCACACACATGTAGAGTGATACATGCAAAACAGCAAATGAGCGTGTCGCTGGAGTGAACACACATTTACAGACATGTAACATTTATGCAGGAGTTAAAATACTTGGTAAAGATGGGATTAGAGCAGCAAAAATACTGCATACATAGTCCATAGTGCAGTGCTCGAAAGTCATCGACGCAGTGAGTTTTCAATCAAAGGGTCTAGGTCAAGATAACATTTTAAAGACAAGCTGTAGTAGCTTGGTAAAACAATCAAAAGGCACTGGTCTAGGGGCTGAATTCTGTATCTTATCACTGACAGGTCCCCCAAATGACACAAGCATTTCCTCCATAAGACTTCCCCTTAAACAATAAGGCCGGACTTACTCTACATTTTCTTGTTGTCAACAAATCCCATGAAAAGACCCAAATCAACAATGTGTTACTCCATCTCTCAATACTTTCTGACTTCCCTACTCTGTCTGTTGCTCTCTGCTCAAAGGCCATTGGTTCCTACTGAAGATATGCGTAAATCTCTAAAAACAGCTCACAAATATATAGTTTCTTTTTAAGGCTTAATAATTTCCTAAAACAGCTGGCCACTTTAGCAAACTTACTCAAACAGGAGGAAATAGTGCATTTGTTGGGGACTATTTTCAGCAGCAGATGAATCCACATTTGGTGCTCTAGTGAGTATTACTGTAGAGGCAGAAGGACATGTCACCCAGTGCAACAGTGTGGCTCACTGATGTGCTTTTAAAGGTTTTTTAGACAAGAATGGAGCTCTATGGCACAGATGAAGAATAGATATCAGGCTTAGGATATACAGAGGATACTCTAGACAGCAGTATAGCATGATTTCTCACATTCCTGTTTCTGCTGTTTTATTCTTCTTCTCCTTTTTTTGTGTTCCTCAACTTCTCACAGTGATGAGGAGAGAAAGGAGAAAACAGAGACCAGACAGCAACTCCCCAAAATGTCAAGAACATTAATAAAGAATAATTAATATAGAGCAGCATGGAAGCTTTTCTATGGATCTTGGTGTTTGTGTGTGTGAGCGGGAGTGTGCGCTGTGACCGCATGAATTTGTGTTTGTACCTTATCTATGTGTGTATATGTCTATGTATTTCTTGTTGTTTGAATGTGTATGTGATATTTTTTATTATTTTATTTTTATTTGCACACACATAAGACTCCAATAAAATCCAGATAATGAAAAAAATAAGAGATGTGTCAGGAGAGGTCAAGAAGCCGCAGGCTTATAAAACGGACCTCTCAGGTAACAGGAAAAACAAACTTAAAAAAATAAATAAAAGTAAAAATAAAAACTAAGCTAACGTAATTAAAATACAACAGAAAAAATACAAGAAGCACAAAAAATTAGCAAAAAACCCCCCCCTAACAACTAACCAATGCGTAGACAACAATCCAGTAAAAACGAAAAACAAAGAAATACATGAAAAACTATATATATATATATATATATATATGTGTGTGTGTGTTTATGGGGTGTTCCTGACTAAGAATTTACATAGTCAAATCTAATTGGTTAAGTCTTGCCTATTATTGAATCATGTTTTTTTTTTGTTTTTCTTTTTTGTTCCAGCTTTTAATAATCGCCACAGACTCGGAACATACAAGACATACTGCTTTTAAACGGCTTTATTTTCGTCTTGGACCTTAGAATAAGAGTAGGCCACATGACATGGGGACATCACAGAAAAGAGGTTTTGTAAAACAAATGTTCTGCCCAGATTGCACCTTTTTTATTTGTTCAGTTGTTCAGTGTGACAAATATTAAATTAAATATTTAGGGGGGGGGCAGTGAAAGTAATCCAGTTACCAATTAATTTTTCTCTGAAACACATTTGTCAAAGCAAATTAAAAGTATATACATTTATTTTGTGGGAGACAGCGACTGAATGTTTGCACTAAATTGCACATTGATGGACAAAAGGTATCAATTTTAGTCACTTCTGTACCAAGCATGTCCAAAACCTCCTCAAACTTAACTGATGATGAATCTGTTTTATGCTTTATTGAAATATATTCATGTCCCTACTGTAAAAGTTGACAATCTTGCATGCAAATGCTTACAAGACTCCAGATTTAATATGACAAAATTCCAAATTGTATATGTCATTATTAGACCAACATTGAATTATGTTTCTCTCTACAGATGATAAGACAGTTCTCTTTTATGCTCTGACAGGAAGTCCTTTATGCTGCAGATTTGCCCATGGCTGCAAGTAAAAGCAGTAACACCAAAATCACTTAACATTAAATCTTTTTGTGTTTAGTAATGGGTTGTTTTGATTTGATTGTTTTTCTTTATTATACGATTGCACACCTTTGTGATTTGCTGAGACAAGTGTAAACTAACCATTTGAGGACCGGTCCCAAGTTTGAGCTGAGGACGGCCTGCAAGCCAGTTGTAGCTATTTTCCTCAGACTTATATCAATCATGTGTACCACACACAATTTCAGTGCACCAGAAATAAATGATCGATTAAGTCCCTGTAACATTGACTTGTCAAGCAAATAGCTGAGTTATTATCGTCTCCTAAAATTGAATCTTCAAATTCTGAAGCTGTAGAACAGGTGGATTATTATGCATTGCATAATTAAACTTGTTTTCACTGTTATGTACCCACAGTGTTGTCCCGCAGTTATTTAGAAAAGTGTCAAAACTGGACTATCAGATACAAACTATTTTAGGAACTCATATCAGTGTGATATCAGGAGTCTGATGATGTTATGGTTAAAAACTCTCAGAAGTTACTTCACATTAACTTTAATATTATTATTAAGAAATGACTGACTGCTTTCCAGGACTCTGGTAGACTTGTGAAATAAAGCATTACAGTTTTTCAAACAGTAATTGTATTGTCTCCATGACGACACAACAGTCTAAGAGGTATTGAAAAATATGGGTGACATAAAAACATACCTCTCTATCCATGTCTGTTATCAGGAGAAGAGGTGACACCTTGGACTGTAGCCTAGCAGCATTGATCAAACAGAAAATGACTGATCCCTCTGCATCTGTAGTCACTATGTTACAGGGACTAATGGTCTAAGCTGGGCTAGACCTACAGGACATAATCTGTACTGAAGCTATGGTAAAGAGAAATTAAAATATCAAGCCAGCATTGGGATGTATTAATGTACAACCAAACACTTAGATGTAGTGCAAAATATCATTCAAAGCTTTACAGTTGTCACAATGTATTTCCCCCCCCCCCCCCAACATAAAAAGGTTAGCATTTTGGCCCATAGCTTTAGCAACAACATTTTTCTTTTTACTAAGCTAGGCTACACATGATTTTGACCTATCTGTGTACTTGGTACCGAGATAAAATTATTTCATGGATAAGATGGAAAACAAGAATATTTCCTAAAGCAACCAGCACTGAGTAGTGAGACACAGCATCCCTAACGTGTTTGTCTGGTTGTATTTTATGCAAATTCATTAACATACTTTGTCAACTGTAAAATAAATGAAACAAACTGTGCATTAATTCCATTTTCTATATTTCATTGTATGCATTATTTTGTCACTGTCGTGCTGTTCCAGTGAAGAGAGGAGATGGCTTTCTGTACAGGCTGTAATTGTGCTGTCAATACCTTGTTAACATGAATGATTTCCATTGTATTGAGAACAATGGCAGCAGATAACAGCTTGTCTACAGTACATTAGAAATTCTGGCCAGGGTCAGACTGGGATGACACTTTCCTGGGCTGGGTGGAAGCTGCTCCCTTTCTGACAGGACTCTGCATGGTTTGGAGATCAGGTGGGGTTAATGTTTAAAGTTAAAAGCTGCACATGTGACTAGCATTTAATATGGAAACAAGAATATCAGTTTTTTTTTAAAAGCAGTCCGTGAGGAGAAGCATACCAGGGAACTAAAACTGCCAACATTTCTCAGTTGGCTAATCCTACAATACCTATCTATCCCCTGGTCATTGATTACGTAGAACAGTGGAATAGAAAGTTACTTACAGTTCCTAGCTATATTATTTGATTAATTAATTTAATCTACATTAATAAAAAAATCCTAAATGCAAGCATTACATTTTACATTAATATGAAATGTGGGCAGAACACAGACAATACACATGTTATTAGGCAGTAAATCTCCAAATTAAAGTTGTATTAAGTTGTATCAAGCAACGCTTTATTGAACTGCCAGTTTTGTACAGGATTCGGTGTGATGTTCACGTAATATAGTAAACAAGCCAAGTTAGCCCTCCGAGCTAATTTAGCGTGCTAAATACGCTGGCAAAAAAACAAAACAAAAAACGACTACTCAACTTGAAAAGTCTGTCGACTGAGGGGTCTCCAACTGATGATTCGAATCTTCACGTTTCAGGGAGCAGCCCTACTAAACAAACATGATAGTGTCCAGCAGACCGCAAGATTTAGGCCAATATAAGGAGGTGAACTAGCAAAATGTATATTTCCCTCAGGAGTTGGTATAGTTGGTACCAAAAACAAAGCTAAAAGAGAGAGAATACTGGACTTTCATCAGGTGGACAGAAACACGACTCCAAATGAATTTTAATGTTGCCCTGTAACTGCTGGATGTGTAAATCAGCAATGTTGTGTTCACAACCTGTTTCTGCTGCCCCAAGTGGACAAAAAAATCCACAGAAATGTAATCATAGACACATACTGTACATATGCTGGCAAAGTTAACTGTCATTTTTTGTTAAATGTCTCATTAGTTCCTCTGATAGCACAGGTCACCTTTGTTATTCGTTATTCAACTGCTTAAAAATCTGTAGCCAATTTCCATAACCCCCCTTCTGCTCAAGTGGAAGGGAAAGGCAGAGAGAAAGAGAAAGCAAGGAGAGAGGAAGAGAGAGAGAGAGAACGAGGAAATCACACAAAGTGAATAAAGGCAAAATGAAAACAAATCTAAATGCTGAGCCAAAGTGTGATATCGTGTTGATACCTCACTGTTCAGAGGCAAATAACTGTTGGTGTTTTCTATTGATCTTAGAGAGAGAAGTGGTGTCTGCTGGTTGTTTTATTCAGCTGAACTCAAAGAGAGAAAGAATGTCAGAAAGAATGGAAAAGGAAAGACTACAATGTTAATTATGCCCAGAGACGCTTACTTCAACCATTTTTGTAACTTCTTCCTTCCACAAAGAAATGTAAAGTAATTACAATTCCTGGTGAGCAGTGTGTGTGTGGGAAGATAGGGGGAGATTGTGTGTGTGTGTGTGTGTGTGTGAGTGCATGTACATGTGCATTTCACACGAACGTGCACACGCGCTCCGCAATTAATTTCTGTGATTTCCTACCAGTCCTTTTACAGGCTTTTTAAATGTCATCCGCTGCTATGATTGACATGCAAATTTGTGGCTGGCAGAGGGGCTAAATGGGAAGGCAGGTTGAACGAACTAGATAAGGGCATTGTTTCCCGGCTATAGGCTTAGGGAGGCAGAGCAGGGGTTCATTGGGTTTAAGGAGGAGGTTAACCCCTGCCATGCCACACACAGTGTACTGGGGTTAGACACATCACACTGACTGTTGGCCTTTAATTGTTGAGCCCAGTCCAGCAGTTATAGTGGGGATTCCTCACAGTTTTAGTCAAGGGTGGCAGTCTCATAAACCTGTGATTATATCTTACGTTGCCTTAAAGGAACACTTAACAAATTCTTAACCTTATTGCCATGGATGGCATGCCTGTAACCTCCACAGTACTTGCCAATGTTTTTCTTGTGAGCACCTCTAGCTGCCAACTTAATTTCCGCCATTCACTGACCTCAGAACAGAAGAATGTGACTGAGCCAGAAAGGTGGTTCTTGATCTAGGAAACACTAGTTTGACAAAAGCTTAGTCCAGCTACTAGCTTTTTCTGAGATTTCAACCCCATCTTGCAAGCTCCCTCAGCGGATAGTGTTTGCTCAGTTGTCATGGAGACGAAGATCGGTCACACAATAACAGGTGATCAGTAGTGAGGAGCGTCCCATACAGAGGAGAATATCTTGTCAGTGAGAAGGAGGATAGAGAGAGGGAGATGCAGCAGGTTCGGGGAGTGAATGATGAGAATCCCAGCCTGACTTACAACCAGGGGCCTAATTACAGAAACTTCCTAAGTCTGAAATCCTATCTTATCTCAGTTTAGGATGACATTTAGGATTTTTGGTGTTATAGAAACATGTTTCCCAACAGCATTTAGGGAAAAATCCTTAACTTTGGATAGGAATTTTGCTATTTACAGAGCCATCCTAACTGAAGAATTTCCTAAATTAGGAATCCTAAATTAGAATGGCATTCAAAATAACTGCCAAAAGTGGCAGCACCACTGACTGTAGGTCTGTATGGCAATGACAACAAAGAGGGAACAACATGAACACCGAATATTATGACTGAAAGGCTACTCAAACCGTATGATGACGTTTTAAATTTCCCTGACCTTGTATTAATGGGTATATATAGTCTGGCAAGACGATTAATTTTGAATTTGATCGATGTGCTACGTCCGGCTCTGGAGAGGCCTACAAGGAGGCATGGGGCTCTGCCAGTGGTCGTACAGATGGACTTTGTTTTGGGGTGACTTCCAGACTGAGGTTCAGGCTGTCTCGTGTACATTCTAAACACAAATACAGGCATGACAGGACGAGTGCCGATTGAAGAATCTTACAGTTCTGGTTAGAATTTCTTAAGATAAGATACAAGGTCTGAGATAGGATAGGACACAGCCATACATTTAGGAATTGTTTCTGTAATAGGAAGATAGAAGAAATATTCTATCTTTGAAACTTAAGATAGGACAAGCAGTTAGAAAATCTTTCTGTAATTAGCATCTCAGTGGGACTCTCTTATGAAATCTGCTTCCTATTCACTTCTATGTGGAATGGGGCAAGACACATTCACTTGCAGAGTTCAATCTGATTTAACTTTGAAACACAAAATTGCGAGGTTCTCCAACCTCCAGCCGGTTTGAGAGTGGGTGGGACTGACTTATTATTCAGTAAGTATTGTTTGTTTATATTCTTGTTTTAGAACTGCACAGCAAAATAATCCAAGCAGCTGAGAAGAAGGATGCTGCTTCTCTGTAGTGAGTGTAAGGACACTGACAGAGGTTACAATACAATGCTGTATAATCTACAACTGTGTGGACTGCAGTTGTTAGGCCGCAAGCCATGCTAGCTCCCACAGTTTGTTTACAACCATACCCTTGTAATTTCCTGTCTTTGTTTTGGCCACACCACATGAGTAAATTTTGCCCAGTTCATTTTTGTCTGACTCCAGCTTTACGTGGCTGGACTGTTAGAACATCTGGCCAGACTCTTCAAGTCACAAGGAGTCAACACTTACCACAAAGCATTGAACAAATTTCACAAATTATGGGGTCTAAATGACAAATAGTTGCAAAAAAGTGATCCAGTAGATCGCCTCAACCGGCAGCCGTGAAACGGGCTGCAATGGCTGCAATGTAATCCTTGGGGGCAACTGTGCCCGTCAAAGTACGTCCACTAACCAGATCATTTTAGTGGACGAGAGCAGGTAACGGTATACAGCATTGCTGTTTGTGCCGTCCTCTGCGATGGAATTTACAACCGGATGTTACGTAGCTCTCTCACGGAAGGAGAAAACATGTGATCTGGACAATGAGAAGCTAAAAACGTCTCTTTTTCAGACAAACATAAACAAGAACAAACAGTTCTCCTTTCACTAGCCCTGTTGGAAATGAATGAATGACCAACAGCTGCATTTTATAGCTACATGCATTGCTCGAGTAATTACATAGCAAGATAATAGACACAAAAATTTTATTTCATATATTTTATTCCAATCTTTGTGAACAATATCCTACAACATCACCACAGCAACATATCATCATGCGTCGTGCGTGTTTCGTTTTGCTGTCCTGCCATTCCGTTGGACTGTTTGTTCGTCCTGTGCCGTCCAGACGGTGTTGTCCTTCTGCTGTCTGCCTGATTCCATGTGGTTAAGGTGATTGGTTAAAGTAATTTAAAATATTTAATAAAAATGAAAACATTTGTAAAAGCAATACCATGCTGTAGTTCATGATGATCAAACTTGAAAGCGTTTTGATGTAACGTAACAGAATTAGAAATCAAGCCCAATAAGTAATCAAAGTGTGAGTTGATTTAATTTAGAGTAAATGAACAGAAATGAAAAGTATTAGATTTAGAAACTCAAATGCAAAGCTTAAAAATGTGTTATATTGTCAAACTTTATAATTTTTGTCAGGAACCGTGAAGAGAACTCAAGAACAGACAACGAGCAGGTCAGATATAGAAAGGCTTTGATAGCAAAAATAAACAAACAAGTACGGGGCAACACTTGGAAGTCCGGGCAGAGCAAGGTCCAAAAACCAGGGAGTCAGGTAGCGTGGCAGAGGTACCGATAAGGGTTAGGCAGAATCCAAAGAACAGTCTGTGAGCAAAACCCAAGAGGTCCGTCAGCGTGGCAGAGGTACAGGTAAGGGCTAGGCTGAATCCAGGTCGACTATGAAACAAAAGCAGGGTCAGAAAACAGAACTGGAACAGGGCTTGAGTAGGCTTGAGAGCTTGGCAAAAAAACACAAGACAATCTGGCGCTGGACAGAGGAATGAGACTGGAATAAGTAGGAGAGTGACTGATGAGGAAACCAGGGACAGGTGAGTAACGGGAAACAGGTGAGACTAATCAGACTGATCTGTGGTCTGGGAAACTGAACTGATATGACAGGAAGTGCTAACAAAATAAAATACACACAAGACTATCGGGACATGACAATTTCACTTTCTCCAATATTAGATGACCTTTTGATTGGACAGGACAGCTGTTCTGATCGAGCCATGATGTGAAAATCAACTGTATTTGCCTTAATAGTAAACTATGACAGGAAAGATGGAAACCTCTTGAATGCTCTTGACTGAAGATAACTCACTAACTTCTCCGTTGATTGTTGTGGGAGCTATACTATCCTGTCATGACTGGGTCTGATCTGTAGTCTGTGTGTGGACATGTCACTTCATTTCCTGTTTTATGTTGAAAAACTCACTTCTTGTGTCATTTCAGGTTGGTCTACTTCCTGCCTTTATCTGGTTTCCCGCCAAATCCAATCATCATGATTGCTCAATCCTGTGCTCGTTGCCTACACCCCGCCCTTGTATATATACCTTTGTGCCTCCCTAGATAGTTTGCCAGATTGTGTTGTGTGTTATGCCAGCCTTTACCTTGTGTGTTTGCTTCCAGTTATTACCAGTGCCTGTTTTTTGACCCAGCCTTGCCTCACGTTTTGGATACCTCTGCTTGTGTTTTGGACTGCTCTTCTGTGTACCGCATCTGAACTGTTTCCAGTAACAACAGAAAGAATCCAGCCCCACTCGCCCCCAGAATCCAAAAACAGTCCGTGGTCACAATCCAATAGATCAGGCAGCGTGGCTTTGCATCTTACTTACCTGAGTGTCGAGTGTTGCATTTGAGTCCTCTATTGTACACCCTGACAATCCTATGGTCCAGTTTTTACACTCAGATAAAAATCATATTTACTATTTTTTTTAACATGACATGACTGCTTATCAGTCCAAATACTGGCTTTTGGCAAATGTGTCATTGCTGGTCAAAGCCTGTACTGCATGCTTAAAATTAAAAGTCAGTGTGATTCTGGCTTCACACATTATGGGTGCATCTAAGAAGGCAAGCATGTACACACACACACACACACACACACACACACACACACACACACCTGTAGAAACCGACACTCACAAAAAAAGAAAAATGTCTTGCAATTTTAGTTAGGCCTAAAAGTGCTGGTTCGATAGCAGATGTTGAGAGCTCCGCTCCGCTAAGAGGCTTTTCATTGATCTGATCTTCTGCATCTTGAAAGAAAGCAGAAATATGTTGATGTTAGCTTCAGAGGGGAAGAGCAGAAAAGGAAGAATAAGCAGAGATGGTAAACGTGGCATCATCCTGAATCCGCAGAGGAGAGCAGACAGCAAGAGTAAAACAATGAGTTTGTTCTGTCTGTTGGCCTTAGGAAAATGACAAGAACATCATTCATTAGTCACCTATCCAGTATCTTTGATTCTAAAGGTATCATGTAAGATTTTAATCTAAGACTCCACTAAACGCAACAAATTATGAAGATAACTACTTGATTTATGGCCTGTTAAAACTCCCAAAATGTTTTAAACTATAAAAAGAAACATGATTCTACAACTGGATGGCCTGTTTCACACTTTAAAGTTATTCAGAAACCAATTTCTGTAGATAATTAAGGAGAAATGGGACTTTTCCAGAATAGCCGCCATGTTTTTACTGTGCAAAGCCAAATGGCCATGACATGCTTGTCCAGTTGAGGTCCATCTGACATATTCAGAATCGAACAAACTATAAAGCAAGTACAGCAATTCATGAAGCACAAATAAATATAAAATACGAAAAAATATTATATATATAATTATTTATATAATATAAACAACATGTACAATATGACTGTTGTATATGAAAGAGTTGTGCAGGAATGTGCAAAATATTGACCAGGGGATGTGCAAAAGTTTACAGTATGAAGTATACAGAATATTTGCAATGTGCAAGATAGTAATCCAAAAGATGTGCGAAGGACTCCCACAGTGCTGAGTCACACAGGGTAATGGGGGCGAGTGGGGCTGGATTCTTTCTGTAATCCTCTACCATCTCCACTGTCTTCAAAGCATTGAGCTCCAAGCTGTTCTGACTGCACCAGGTCACCAGCTGGTCAATCTCCCACCTGTAGGTGGACTCATCCCCATCAAAGTTGAGCCCAATGAGGGTGGTGTCATCTGCAAACTTCAGAAGCTTGACGGACTGATGACTGGAGGTCTGTCCTCCATAATCTGTGGTGTTCTTCCCCACCACAACACTTCCCACTGCTGATATCCATAAATCTCTGTGATGTTTATTAAAAGGGATGCGATGAAATGTAAATAGTTCAACATTATGGGAAATAATGCTTCACTTTATCGCTAAGAGTTAGAGGAGAAGATTGATACCACTCTTATTTCTATGCATAACGTATTTCTGTTATATAATTTCTGTTTGATTTTGGATTAAGCATGACATGTTATAACAAGTTTATTAGTGAACTTTAGATGTGTTTTTGAACTTTGGGCAGAGCCAGGCTAGCCGTTTCCCCCTGTCTACGATAATTGCATCCTGCCTTCAGCTTCATACATATCCATCCTCTCATCTAACTCTCTGCATTAAAGTGAATAAGTGTATTCCCCAAAATGTGAAACTATTAATTTAACTCAGTGTTTGGAACTTGTTCTTTTTGTGCATTTTTTTAAATGTTTCTTGCATAGTGGGAATATTCTTCGGTAAAACTATGTCATGTGAAACTAGCCACCTCAGCAGTCAGTATAAATGCATTTTCATGCTAGAAGGACTGATAATAACATGTCTTTCTATCTGTCAATATGGCTGCAGTTAGAATGGGACATTTTCATGTCTAAGCTAAAGTGTGAACTGATCAGTCATCTGCTGCAGTGGTTCCCAACCTTTTTGGTCTAAGGTACCCCCACAGCCCTGTTGATTGAACTCATGTACCCCTTCACCGATTCCCACCTATCAAATACCAAATGTATAACACAATTGATTATATAAAAATGGATATTACTTTTAGCTACCTATTTAAACCATTTATTCATTACTTTTAGCTACCTGTAGCTAGACTTCTGCTTCTGCTCGCTTGCTAACTAGTTCTTACTAACTACACATTCATAAATAACTGCAATAGGTACAGTAGTGTTCAGGTGTTAAAGCTGGCTAAATTTGTGGATATATTCTTTTAATCAAATCACAATTTGTATTTTTTCAAATTGGTTGAGCTACTTTGCAGTCTTTTTATGTATCCCCTGTGACTGCAGAGGTAGGGGGTACTTCTGCATTTACCAGGGGGAAAATTGTGAAGCTCAGCTAATTTGAAAACAAATAGAAATTATGATTTGATAATATATGTCACATATTTTTGTCTAGGAGAAAAATTAACACACAAGTAAGAAAAAAAGAAATGTGATGCTGTATTGTTATTATCACAATAACTTACCAACTATGGTAGTCTGACTGCACGAGACATGCCTCAGTTTTCCACCAACCTGAGTCAGCTGTAAGTTGATTAAGACTGCAGAAAGACTAGTTGGAAAAAAGACAGCTGAAAGTAAAGAGACTGTAAATGGTTGAACCAACCAGTTTCTGCCACTCCAATTGGCAGTAGTACAAATGCAAACTTGGCCAAAATTACAAAAAAATACCATTGAACAATACCATAAAGCCATCCCTTCTATCAAAGGGGTCTGGTAAAGGGGTACTTAGGCCCATCTGATAGGGCTGTGGGGGTATGTCTGACAAAAAAGGTTGGGAACCACTGCTCTAAATGACAACTGTGGCTAATCTGATTACCTGTAAAGTCATTCCAGTGACTGGGGCCCTGACCCAATCAAATGTCCACTGAGCCTTACCAGACCACAGTGAGCACACACTGGTGTGTCTTACTTTTCACTGTGATGACACATCCACTAATATAAGGCATAAATAAGCTAAACATACACATGCTTTTCAATACATGAAGAACATTTCAAATTTAAATCTTAGTCATTTAGATATTGCCCTAATTGCTTAGCTGGCATGGACTACAGTACTGCACCAGTAATATTATGCAATGTTGTTAGAGATTCATATGTAAAGCACACTGAGCTAATGCCAGGAGTTATTTGAAGCATTATGCAAAGTAAAGCTGGACAAGACCTGTCAACAGATAGAAATTCAATGTGATTGAATGCCAGTGTGAGGGAATTTTAATGAAGCAAAGAATATATCTTTGCTTAAACTAGGATCTGGAGACACACTTAAGTTAACATCAAGGCCACGGCCAATCATTAACATATTAAATAGACGCAGTATTTGAATTTTATTAAGAGTATATGAGCTTTAAATGCATGCAGAAAACGTGTCTTCTTTCCAGTCTTGCTGAGTATGTTCGCTACTGTATAGGATTTCATAACGTGAATGCATGCTGTTTTCAATAGCACTGCAACATTCAGAGGCAGAGCACTGGTAGTCTCTTTTACTGTAAAAGACATTTAGAAGTCAATGTCATCTTCTCTATTCATCTCAACACAAAACAACAGATGCACAAATTCAAATCCTACATCATAATCCCCTCTGCAGAAACTTTTGAAATGTGACTCCAATCTCAAGGTCTTTTCTCCCAGTCGCCCGTGTCCTCCACCTCGTGTGGGCGTCCATTTTTCCTTTGACATCTCCCTTTGAAGTTGTCCGTCTCACTCTCTGACAGGGTTAATGAGATGGCAGCACAGAGGCCATCCGCCACTTTACTGTTCCTTATTTATGCTAAATCTTAATGTACTCAGTGTGCCTGGGCGTTATTTAACACTGTGCCCTTGGGCTGCTGTTGTGTCTTTATTCAATTCACCGAGGTGGCAGGAGGTCAGGGACTGCTCTAAGCTTCTGAGTCACACAGCGAGCAGAGAGAAACACTGCTTCATCACCTCCTCCTCTGTGCTTTCTAGTCTTCTCTCCTCCTCCTTTGCTTCTCACTCCATTTTCTGCCTCTCTTCATTCAGATAGCGTCTGATAAGGTGTGATTAATGAGGGCAGGCTCCTCGCCAAGAATGAGAACATCTGTCTATGATTTATTCTTTTGTTTTCTTCCATCCAGCTAGCTTTTGGGAGCTTTCAACCTCATCTCACAGTCTTGAATGTCTTGAATGACTATGAATGTCCTGCTTGATCTTTCTCTGGCCGTCTGCTGACTCCTGGTCGATGAACTTTGATGTCTACCAAAACCATGCAGTGAGTGGGCTGAACTGGTCTTTTAGCAGTGGAGCTCCTCGCTGGTGACTGAGAGCATTATTGTCAGCTCTGCTGTGACACACGGTACGTTACTTTGTTTCTGTGGCTTTCGTGGTTTTTCAGTGAGCTGTTAAACACAATCATGATATAATACCTCTGTTGCAGGTACTGGTCTGCTGAGCTACGTTATACACAGTGCTGCAGGCTAGTTTTGTACTGAACTGACTGTAACAGTTTGAACCAGCAACAGACTGAATGTACGACTGAATTGAAGTCATAATCATAATCGAATGTCACAGCATTATGAACGGCATTCACCAGTGATTCAATTAGATTCAATTCAGTTTTATTTATATAGCGCCAAATCATAACAGAACTTATCTCTGGGCACTTTTGCATGTAGAGCAGGTCTAGACCGACTCTTTATATTTACAGAGACCCAACATTCCCACCAAGAGCAAGCACTAGGCGACAGTGGCAAGGAAAAACTCCCTTTTAACAGGCAGAAACCTCAAGCAGAGCCAGAACCAAGCTTTAGGTGGGCGGTCATGAGAGAGAGAGAGAGAGAGAGAGAGAGAGAGAGGAACGAGAAAATACAGTAGTCCAATGCAAGTTCTACATAGAGATGTAAAGTAATAGTAATGGTAGTGATAATGATATTAATATTACTAAAAATAATACTAATAGTAATATAATAATAGTAATAGTAATAATAAGAGCAATAACAATAATAGCAGCAGCGGCTGTTGAGCAGGAACACAGGGGCAGCAGGTGGCCCGCAACCACAGATCCAGACTCTGCAGTTCCAGAGGCAGAAATACCTGCAGAAAGCAACAGAAGGAGAGAGAGAGGAGAGAAAGGGAAGCAGTCGAGTTAGTAACAAGCATTAATGGGATAAGAGTGCGTACAGATGGAGAGGGAGAGGAGGAGAGAGGAGCTCAGTGCATCATGGGAAGCCTCCCGGCAGTCTAGGCCTATAGCAGCATAACTAAGGGGTGGCTCAGGGCTCACCTGAGTCNAACACGGGGGCAGTAGGTGGCCCGCAGCCAGAGATCCAGACTCCACAGCTTCGGAGGCAGAAACACTTCGAGAAAGCAACAGAAGGAGAGAGAAAGAGGAGATAAAGGGAAACAGTCGAGTTAGTAACAAGCATTAATGGGATAAGAGTGCGTACAGATGGAGAGGGAGAGGAGGAGAGAGGAGCTCAGT